>DWCF01007524.1:0-10558 GCA_018230265.1 Delias oraia
AAAAATCACTGCCAAAAAAAGCTGCAAGACGCGCGAGTCTCGCAGGCTTAGTCTTGTTCTTGCTCAAGTCTTACACGGTCAGTCTTGGTTTTGCTAAAGACGTCACGGTCGTGGTCTTAATCTTGCATTTGGGCAACACTATCATCATCATTTCAGCCGTAGGACGTCCACTGCTGGACTTAGGCCTGCCCTTCGGACCTCCATGCATACCTGACGGAGGCGACCTGCATCCAGCGTCTTCCGGCGATCTTTATAAGATCGTCTGTCTACCTTGGGCGGACGTCCTACGCTGCGCTTGCTGATCCATGGTCTCCACTCTATCACCTTTCTGCCCCATCGGTCATCTATTCTGCGTGCAATGTGGTCTGCCCATTTCCACTTTACCATGCTAATAGCTGCGTAGCCAAGTTTAATTGAATAAAGATTTTTGACTTCGACATTTCAGCTACGCTATCCCGTTCATTGGGTTGATTGGCTTCGTTCTACCAACGATAATTCCCATGTACTTTTGGGAAGAGAGTCTGAACGTGTCTTGGCACTTCTGCTTCCTGCGCTACGCTGCAAACCTCCACGCGACATTCACAATAAACAGTTTAGCACATATATGGGGCTACAAGCCGTATGATAAAGGAATTAAACCCACTCAGAACGAAATCGTCAGCGTGGTAGCACTGGGTGAAGGCTTTCATAATTACCACCACACATTCCCGTGGGACTACAGAGCTGCTGAGTTTGGTAATAACTGCCTCAATTGGACGACGCTCTTCATTGATCTGTTCGCGAAGATCGGTTGGGCGTATGACTTGAAAACTGTACCTAAAGATGTTGTATACAAACGCGCAGATAGGACGGGAGATGGTACGGATTTGTGGGGACGGGAAAGGGATTATTAGTGATATTTTCCAGCGTAGAGGCCATTTGACTCCGAGCAAAAAAATTTGGCCGCGACTTCTTTCGGCCAAGATAGAAATTCATTCGGTCAAGTAAAAAGTGCCTTATAACACTGACACTTGTTGTATAATAATAATATTTAATATAAGTATTTAATAAATAATATGAAAATAAATGATTTATTTAATTTAATATAAAACAAATATTAATCGTTTTTTTTATTAATTTTTCAAATTGAGTTCTCTTTGGAGAATATTTATCAGTTATCAATTATCAAATCATTCATTGTGAGTCTTATTATATTCTAAATATTGATTTTTGGCCAAATGTCGGCCGAAGCAGAGTTTTGGAGGAAATTTCGGTCGGACACTATAATTTTTTTGTACTTACGTGCTTTTATATGTAATTTTAAAATATACTAATAATTAAGTATAGATAACTTTTAAATACAGATTAGATTATATATAAAAAAAGTTTTCCTAAGTTTTCCATTCATGTAAATTATACAAAAATTACAAAGATAAGTTAAAAAGAGGTAACGGTCGGCTGTGTGCACAAGTGGGTTTTATATGGTATACCGGACGACAGAGCAGGTGTCTCCTATATGGTAAGAGAACACCGCCGCCTTTTACGCTTCTCAAGCATTATAATATGTGTTTAGCTGAGTAAGTGATATCAGAAGCCTCTTAAAATGTCACTAAAAGCCGGCATCACAACCAAAGCGCGGACTGTCGCGCGAATGTCCATTGGCGGCGGTGTTTTTTATGCCCCTCCGTTGTCCGCTATAGCATGAAAAAATTACTTGTATGTTATAGAGAACGTATGTTAAATTTAACTTCTGGCTTCGGAATACAATTCAGGAATAATATTTGTATGTAAATATTTTTTAATGTTTGATTTGGACTACAAAATATATGGAGGGAGGTTTTTAGCTTTTTACCTACAGTTTTTTTTTATTCTTAGTATATGTTGTATGTTGACTAAGGTTTCATGGACATAGAGAATAAATTATGCTAGTCATAAAAAATCCTTGGTTTTTTTTTATGAAACGTAAAGCATACATATAGAAAGAGTATTTTTTTATTCTATAGCGGACAACAGAGTAGGTGGGTCTCCTATATGGAAAGAGAACACCGCCGCCCATGGAAAACTGCGCCTTGATTTGTGTTACCGGCTTTTTACACCGCTTAAGAGGTACTTTTAAAGGGTTCCGATATCCTCAGTCACTCTGCGAAACACAGTACAAGTACCGATTCACGCTGAGTATTCTGTGAGCCCGTGGTTACTTCGGACGAGCCGGCGCAATTAATGCGTCCACATATATGATTCAGCATGGCTCTCTCACGGGTGCCACAGTATTAAGATACTCGCACAGCCACCGTCAAGCCCTTCCAGAGACCGAATATATTATAATTTATAACTGTCCGGACCGGGATTCGAACCCGATACCTCACCTCTCGCTTCATGGTAGATCTATTAAGCCACATAGCTACGAAGCTCTAATACGGGTATACCTTATAATTTAGGGGTATTTCTTATACCTTGGATTATATTATTGAATTTTTATTAAGAATCACTTATTTTTTTGAAAATATAGTCTGTCGATAAATTTACTATGCAACACTGAGAGAATTTTTGGAAATTTCCGAAAAGACTAGCGGTTCGTGAGATATGTGTGTTCAAATAATTCTTCACCATTATAAATTTATATTATATAAGAATTATTACCACGTTTTGTTGTAAATTGAGGCTTTGTTAGGACTATTTAGTAGATGGTTTGCGTGAGTTTACACAAAATCGGTGGAGTGGTTCTTCGTTTATTACATTTTTAAGGCGGATCGATTTGTGAATGGGAGTTTGCTGTTTTTTTATACAAACCGTGGCAAACGAGCAGGAGACACACTCATGGCCAGCGCCTCGTGGTTTAACGGGTAGCGTAGCGAGAGGTATCCCGGTCGTGACAATTATGATTTATGCAGTCTCTGGAAGGGCTTGACAGTGACCGGGCGAGTGTCCTAATACTGTCGCACCCTTAGGAGAGCCATGCTGACGAACTAATTGAGCCGGCTCTTCCGCAGTGATACCACGGGCTCATAGAATACTCAGCTTGACTTACTTGTACTGTGTGAGTGAGTGAGGATATTGGAGACCTTTCAAAGTGCCGCTTAAGCGTAAAAAGAAGTAAACACAACTAATGCGCGGACTGTGGCGCGATTGTCCATGGGCGGTGCGGTTCTCTTACCATATAGGGAACCCATCTGCACCGTTGCCGCGGGTGCGTTCCCAGCCTTTAAGGAATGTGAATGTTAAATCGAAACTGTACACGAAGCACGCACTTGATCGCTAATTTCAGATTAATACAATATTTTCATTTCGAAGCACAATTAACGAATTTTCATTGCAAGCCAATAGGGAATAATACCCGGAAAATAAAACAATAAAAACTTCTTAAAAATCACTTTATTTCTATTATTCTAAAACATTTCATTATATACAATATCAAAATCTCTACACATTCGTTTCATTCAACAGACAAAACACACAGACGGCAGATTTGTTCACAGCATCGCCAATATTGTTACCCAAATGCAAGACTTAACCAGTCTTGGTCTTGCTCCAATACACCTAGTATTGGTCTTGGTCTTGCGCTCCCAGTCTTGCTCTTGGTTTTGCAGCAAGAGTCTTACAAGTCTTGCAATTACTTATTAGAAGATTGATATTTATTAAAGTCTACTTCAGATCCAGAATAGGAGCATTTTGAGCTTGAATTAGCATAGCCATAGTAAAGACCAACCAGATTTATAAATGTCTAAAGATTTAATGAGAAAGTCCAAAAATCGCTGCCAAAAAATAGCTGCAAGACGCGAGAGTCTCGCAGGCTTAGTCTTGTTCTCGCTCGCGGTCTTAGTATTGGTCTTGCATTTGGGCAACACTAATCGCAAACCTAACGCCACGAACCTATTTAACAATTTTATACATTTTAAAAATTTAAATTATTTCGATACATAAATTAATATAATATAATCTGTTATATTATTTACGTTATTACATATAACTTGACAATTGGAAACGTATATATATATTTCACCCGCGGGAGGGATGGTGGCGCACTCATTGGGCCGACTTGTCTGAAGTGATACCACGGACTCACAGAATATTCAGCGTGAAATGTGCTTGTACTGTGTTTCGCAGAGTGATGATATCTGAGGCTCTAACAAGTGCCGCTCAAGCGGCGTAAAAAGCCGGCAACACAGCAAACGCGGACTGTGGCGCGGTTGTCCATGGGCAGTGGTGTTCTCTTACCATATATGAGACCCACCTGCTCCGTTGTCCGCTGCACTATGTGCTAGTTACACTATGTATAATTCAAGAACGGCTGAACTGATTTAGCTCAAAATTGATAGAGATGTAGCCAAGAACATAAAGAAGACATGTTAATTTTGTCCGAATACAAAAAGGAGAGTAATGCTTTTAGTATATCTGTTTTCGAGTTTAGTGGGATTGCTGAGTGTTCAAAATTGGACACCATAGGTTGTCTTACGGGCACAACAACGTCTGCTGGCGCCACTATACTCCACTATACACCATAATCCACTGGAACGGCATTTAATTTTTATGAAATTTTGTATGCATGGGTATGCATAGTCTGAGAATCGCCTGCTACCTTAATACCCCCGAGTGATAAGGGTTTATCATCTCTAATATTTTTTTTATTTCTACTTTTTTATAATTCCGCATGAACAAAATACATATAACTCTAAAGTTCAACCCTTTTTTATTTGTTAATAGAGATTATTCCTAATTGATTGATACGTATGTGGCAAAACAATGTTGCCGGGATTAGCTAATTTATTTATAAAATTGACCTTAGAATCTAGTCCCGTGAAGACCTCAGAGTACTATTGTACAAGATAAAAAATGTTAAATAGGTTTGTAAGAGATAGGCGACACAGCTGTTTCTATGTTTACCACTTAGATGTACATAGTATAGATTTTTCAGAAAACAGAGGAAAATTAAAGCCAATCACAAATTTAAAACATAATTTACAAAAAAACATCACTAAAGTAATTTTTTTTTATATAAATTGCCAAAGATCATGCTTTGAAATGACAATTTCCATTGTAAATGGTCAATTCCTTTAAGATGCCATAAGACACACTTAGAAAAGATTGTATGAATTCAGTGATTTTCTAAGTAATACCAAAAGAAAAGCCAGTTAATATGCATAGTCTGAGAGCTTTGAAGCTAAGTGGTTTTATAATTCTACCACGAGATGTATCGGTTTCGAATCCAGGTCTGGACAATTATAATTTAAAAATTATTCGGTCTCTGGAAGGGCTTGACAGTGTCCAGGTCTTAATGCCACACCAGTGGGAGAGGCACGCTGAAGGATATGCGGACGCATTTATTGGGCCGGCTCGACTAAGTGACACCACGGGCCCACAGAAAACGAAACGTGAAAGGGTACTTGTAGGGTGTTTCGCTGAGTGAGCGAGCATATCGGTTTTAAAAATGCCGCTTAAGTGGCGTATAAAACCGGCAACACAACCAATGCGCGGACTGTGGCGAGGTTGTCCATGGGCGGCGGTATTTTCTTAACACCACCTGCTCCGTTATCAGCTACTATAAAAACAGAGTCTATTAAATAAACCATATATGTTAATAAATAGTAATGTGCTGAATATTCGTGGTAAAGTGTTTTCTATCACCATACCAAACCATAATAAATAAAACTTTCACAAAACTAACTTGATCCGATTTGAAAAAACACTCGTAAAAACCATTCGACACATCTAAAACATTATAAAATACGAAACAGTGTTCACGACCCCACGACATAAGGAGGTCGCACTTGAACTATCGCAACACAAACGTCAGTTCCGCTGTCAACTGTCAAAGCGACACTGACATTTCTCGTTGACATTAGACGTCGCCCTGCGGCTCTTCCTCGCAGACAATTTGATACGTTATCAAATATTCGGGGTACGCCTGCAAAAATGTTTAATATTTAGAAAAAAATACACATATTGGTGTATTTCCAAACGAATATGACTTGGGTTCTTTCAAGAGCGTATACCTTTCAAGCTCGGCAACGTACCCGCGGCTCTGCATGGGCTGGGGGTGTCCATGGGCGGAGGACCGCTTGACATATTGCTTTCAGTATGACGATGTGAGTGGTTAGATTAATTGGAAAGAAACAATCGACAAATTTTTAATATTTTAATATGTACATATATTTATAAAGAAATTATATTTCTTTAAGTATAGATGGCTTTACCGCTACTACTAGCTTCTGTATTGTGGAAGTGTTTTTCAATATGGCGAAAGTCAGTGGTTTAGGAACAATAAAATAATTTATTTAGTGCGAAACGAATCGACAAATTATTAATAAACAGAAATGTTCATTGTTTGTATAAAGCAAGAACTGGTTTATAATTATAAAGATTCCTAAGTAATTTGACTCTATAATTGTATTTTTTTATGAAGATCAAAGGTTCACCTGTTCGCCCCTATAGACGACATACTCGGGATAGCAGAGACCGCCAGTGGTGGGGCGCCCGGCCACGCTGTGATGTCCCGGCGGGGCATGGGCCATCTTCATGGCGCTCGCCAATTGAAACGCACGCCCCAACGTCACGCGGCATAGCAGCATTTGTCTGTTCAAGTATTATTCAAATAAGTTTTTTATAGTATAGCAGACAACGGAGCAGGTGGGTCTCTTATATGGTAAGAGAACATCGCCGCACAAGGACAACCGCGCCACAGTCCACGCATTGGTTGAGTTGCCGGCTTTGTACATCGCTTAAGCGGCACTTTAAGGGCCTCCGATGTCCTCACACACTCTGCGAAACACAGTACAAGTCAAGTCACAGTGCGTCAATGCTCTCCCCCGGATGAAAATAGGGATATTCCATCTTATATGTGGTAAACGTTTGGCAGGGTCAGCTAGGATATACAATATAGACCTCACCTATGACATAAATAACAGCTCCTGTCCTTGTGGGCGGGACACCCGGAACCGCCCCCAAACCCGTACACGTACTGGTTGCTTTTTGACGAGTGCTCAGCGAAATATATGCCCGCACCAAACATCCCACCTGAAAATTACAGCATTCATTTCAATGATCATCATTTCAGCCGTAAGACGTCCAGTGCTGGAAATAGGCCTCCCCCTTGGACTTCCATGAATACCTGTCGGAGACGAACTACATCCAGCGTCTTCCAGCGACCTTTATAATGTTGTCTGTCCACCTTTTGGATGGACGTCCCACGTTGTGTTTGCCGATATTTCAATGATATGATTGATTAATATGATTTTACTGAGTGAGTATGGATATCAGAAGCTCTTAAAAGTGCCGTTTGATTGGCGTAAAAATCCGGCAACACAACCGATGTACGGAATATGGCGAGGCTGTTTATGGGCGGCGGTGTTTTTTTCCATATAATAGGAGACCCACCTGCTCCGTTGTGCGCTTAAGAATAAAAAAATATCGGAGGCCCTTAAAACTGCCGCGTAAGCTGCGTAAAAAGCCGGCAACACAACCAATGCGCGGACAGTGGCGCGATTTGTGATGGGCGGCGGCATTCTATTACCATATAGGAGAACCAAATGCTCAATTGTCAGCTCTATAATAACTACGCTTACTTAGCTACGTCATTTTTATCACAATGAATACATAAAAATACGTATTTTATATCTGTAATAAGTTGATCTATTTGCCGTTAAGAATAATAAAATATACTAAGGGGAATCTGTGAACACTATAGTTGGGGTCCTACCACCTAGGGGTCTGTAAAAATTATACTTGATTTCCTGGAGTTTGTAAAAATTATACTTGATTTCCTGGAGTTTGTTAAAACTATACTTGATTTCCTGCGGTTTGTTAAAACTATACTTGATTTTCTAGGGGTCTGTGAAAACTATACTTGATTTTTTGGGGTCCGTGGCCGTAAAAAGTTGGGAATCGTTGCGCTATACAATACAGAAAAAATAATCACTTTAAATGGCTCACCTATGTAAGAGTGTCGTTCATCGAATCCCTTCTGAACGATCGCGTTGATGAACGGCGAGCCGTGGAAGAGCATTCGTTCACTCGCGCCTCCCGCCTCTTCGCTCACTTCGCTGCGCCGGCGCGCGTACCGCTCCCACAGGCGGCCATTCACTATTTTTTGTATCTGTATATTATAAAAAAAAGAATAAATTTGTTATTTTATAAATATATTTTTTTTATTCTATAGCGGACAACGGAGCAGGTGGGTCTCCTATATGGTAAGAGATCACCGCCGCCCATTAGTAACTTTGCCTCAGTCCGCACTTTGTTGTGATGCCGTCTTTTTACGCCATGTAGCGGCATTTTTAGGACCTCAGATATTCACACTCAAACAGCTAAACACAGTAGAAGCACGTTTGAAGTACAACTAGCATTTCACGTTGAATATTCTGAGAGCCCTTGGTATCTTTTCGGACGAGGAGAAACATGAGTTTTTAAATCTTTTCTACATTTTTCAATAATTTTAGATAACTATCTACGCATAAAACGACAATTTCATATCTAAAGTCCCAATATTGGTTATAGTAATCGTGTCTAGTGAGTCAGTTACCCTAGCAACATCATTTCTAATGATTCACTTACCCTAGCAACATTATATCTAGTAAAGAGACCGCCCGCGTGATCCCTGTGCATGCGCACAGACGCCTGCATCTCCCTCTCGATGACTGAATATTCGCTCTCGCCGCATTCCTCGCCAGTACACGCCACGTCCACTAATGTTGTGCCGCCGTACCATTCTGGACAAATATATAATAAATACTGCTAATAATATAATATATAATAATGTTGACAAATATTGTATCATAAATTTAAGATTTTGCATCGCTTTTATCAATAAATTAAAGGAGAAATCCCGTAAAGAAATAAAAAGAATAGATACGCTCTTTACTGCGCCCTGCTGGCAGGTGATTCCACAGAGTGTTGGTGCGCGGCATATGCCTTAACGGTCAGTTGTGGAACGACAAACATCGAGGTGAAAGCGATGAAACTTTGCATACTGTCTCCATGTTCGATGGTGAAATTCAGCAAGTATCAGGCCAAATAGCTCCTCCGAACATTGCCCGTGATAGATGCGGTAGAAGATGCTGAGTGAAGCAACATCTCTACGCAACGCCATAGAGTCAAGCCGATCAGATACGATCTGGTTGTCAACAGTTCGAGCTGCTCTACGCTGAATGCGATCTAAAGGAAGAAGCTGATGTTTGGGAGCTCCCGCCCAGAGGTGCGAGCCGAACTCATTTCTCTCACCGGAATGTGACTGCAGGCTGTGACGTGCCGCCTTCATTAGCCTGTGTCGGTGGCCGTACGCCGCGACACCAATCGCGCGCAAGTCCTCGTGCGACATCTCCGAGAGGATGTCCACGGTGATCTGTTCCCTCTCCAGCACTGGCACAAGCTGCTCCAAGCCGATACTGAAAATAAAACAGTGAATGTTAATGAAAGATGACCATTTTTTCACCCATGCATCAAGCTGAAGCATATGCGGTCGCACTAATTAGGCCTGCTCATCCGGAGTGATACCACGGGCTCACAGAATAATAAACGTGAAACGGTACTTGTACTGTTTCGCTGAATGAGTGATGTCCTCATATCGGAGGTCCTTAAAAGCGCCAATTAAGTGGCGTTAAAGCCGGCAACACATCCAATGTGCGGACTGTGGCGCGATTGTCCATGCGCGGCGGTGTTCTCTTACTATATAGGAGACCCACCTGCTCCGTTGTCCGCTATAATATAAAAAAAATACTGGTAGCGAGCTGAAGACGATATTTTATAAAAAAAGTTACTTGAGCAATGCATAAAAAAAATTTAGGCGCGAGACCGTAGGCGGTGGCCACGCCTAACGCTGCCACTGTGTTATTAACCTTGTGAGGAAGGTGAGCAACGACTCAGATGTGGATAGAGCTGACGCCGGTCTACCGGCTGCGTCTTCTAAGCTACCCCGCGACCCCTCCGACCAATAGTTACACGCCATCACCTGAAATTTGAAAATAAAACCATATGAAAAAAATGTACCAAAAATAATCTTTGCTTCTGCTATACGCCCCTATTTTACACAGTATTGCGGGAAACGGAACAGACGGTTCTCGTCTATGGTAAGAGATAACTGCCGCCCATGCCGCACAATCCGCACATTAATTGTGTTGCCGGATTTTGACGCCGCACAAGACTGTTGAATTGTTTTTGAGATATTGAGGTTGAAAAATCAAAAAAGATTACCCGTGGCAGAGCCATGTCGAAGCACATGCTGACGCACGAATTGGGCCGGCTCGTCCGAAGTGATACCTTGGGCTCACAGAATACTCAGCATGAAACGATACTTGTAATGTGTTTCACTGAGTAAGTGAGCGCATTGGAGGCCCTTAAAAGTTCCGCTTAAGCGGCGTGAATAGCCGGCAACACAAGCAATGCGCGGACTGTGGCGCGGTTGGTGATGGGCGACGGTGTTCTCTTACCATATAAGGAAGACCAACCTGCTCCGTTGTCCGCTATAGAATGAACAATAAGTGAATGTTGTTTATTTTCGATTTATCATTTAATATTAGTAAGTTGAAATGGCAATGGGCTGGCCACATCGCTCGACGAACCGACAACCGATGGGGAAGAAAGGTTCTCG
>DWCF01007525.1:0-10557 GCA_018230265.1 Delias oraia
AAACACAGATAAATCAAATAGTTTTATTTAAGGCTTTATAATACACGTTTATCGTAATATTATTTCTTAATTAAAAGATTCTTATCAATAGATAATTGTGCTGGATTTTTTGAGAGGTGTTTATGATTTTACTCAATCATATATTTATAAAAATAAAAATTTGAGAGTTCCGTTTAAGCGGTGTAAAAAGTCGGCAACACAACGAATTCGTGGACTATGACGCGGTTAGTGATGAGTGACTGTGTTCTCTTACCGTATAGCAGACTCACCTGCTCCGTTGGCTGCTTTATCATTAAAATATAAATCATAGATAAAATTATACTTATTATAAGGAATACTTGTAAAAATTCAAAGCATGACGAATCGTGTGACACACATTGAAGTTTCACCGTCTGTGCGTCTGTCTCGCCGCGGTAATTGCATAACCCCGGTCAATGTCGTCTTATCGTTTAGCATACGTAAACAAACTATGTCTTACATGGAGCGTGGTGAACTTGTAGAGTATATAGACTTGGATTACTATTGTGTAATTCAGACTGTTTAATAAACGAAAAATCAAAGATATCAAATAGAATAATCCAGCTAAGGATAGCTGCAGTTGAGCTACAGATATGTTGCGGGCCTTAACACACCCACATACAAGACATGGAACAAAAAATAATTAGAAACAAGAAATTAATAATAACATTTTTATATATTTATGGCAGCTATTCTGAATAGAATCAACTTATATCTGCAAAAGTTACTGTTAACTTTGCCACCTTGTAAACGTATCATACCCTTCCAATTCTGGTTTTTTTATAGATAGCGGACAGCGGAGCAGGTGGGTCTCCTATATAGAAAGTCCACCACCACCGCCCTCAGACAACCATGCTACAGTCCGCGAATTGGTTGTGTTGCTGGCTTTTTACAACACTTATGCGGCATTCTTAATGAACTCCGATATCCTAACTCACTCAGCGAAATACTGTACAAGTACCGTTTCACGTTGAGTATTCTGTGAGACGGTGGTATCACTTCGGACGAGCCGGCCCAATTAGTGCGTCTACATAAGCTTCATCTTTTTAACATTTATCTGGTCTAGAGCAAGTCTGATACATCTTAGATTTTTGGCTCAGTGACTAAATAACGACAGAGAATCATACATAACATAAACAAATTTAAAAGTGTAATACAACTTATAATTTAGATTTTATTTGGAAAACGTCAGTATTTCTTGTCAAACATTTCCAAAATAACTCGACCGATTTTTATATAGGTTAAGGAATCTGTCAACATCTATTATCCCTAAGTAATACAATTTGTTTACTCCAAATATTATTCAATTTTTATGATTAACAATAACTATAAATTTTCATCATTTTACAACTAACTCCGATTATTTAGTAGCGAAAGTGATATTTTATCTACGAGAAGATAACGTTTGCCAGGATCTCACATCCTTTTTTTAAGAGGAAGGTTAAAAGAAAGTAACAAAGATGGCCGTGATATTGTTCCAACATAGCAAACCCTGACCTCACTAATGGCCACAAGTGGCTCAATTGACGGACGTGACGTCACCGCCACTTCCTCCCCTAATTGCCACGAGATGCGTCCGCGCATGCAGAATTAATACTGAATGCACTTTCATTCCTGTCTGTGATCTCACGGACTTCTCCTATCTTTACAATATTCTTACGTAATAAAATATCTTCACAATATGAACAAATTTCTCTTTATATTAACTTAAATCTCTTTGTTATAGCATTAAACAGTTGTATTTGAAACGGTACTTCTACTGTGTGCGGAGGCTCTTAAAAATGAAGTAAAAAACCGGCAGCACAACCAATGCGGATACTGTACGATTGTACATAGGCGGCGCTGTAGTCTTATCATATAGGAGACCCACCTGCTCCGTTGTACGCTATATTAAGCTGTACGCTATACGTTGTAGTTGTACGCTATACCTACCATAGAAAAAAACTTTTTTAGTATATTTTATAATACTACCTCCAGCTATGTAAATCTGAAAAAGAAGGTGTTTCAATTCCAAACTCTTCAGAGTAAAATAATGAAATATGAAATAGAAACGAAAATAGCTAACGCCAAACTGGACTGGCGACTGTATTATAAAATATGCAACAATACTTTCTTAGACGTAACAGTTACAACTTACAAATAATTGAAACTTAGTACCTGGTAGATATAAATAGATCATGATATCAATAAAATTTTCTTTAAAACATATTATTTTGTTTATTAATCATTTATAGACCTTTGTAAATACGTGCCTCGTGGTTGAATGGTAAGCTCTGTTGATGTTAGGGGTACAGGTTGATCCCCGATCTGAATAAAATGTAAAATTTATTCGATGTTTGAAAAGGTTTGATAGTGATCAGGCTATCGTAGAAGATCCATGCTGACGCACTAATTGTGCAAGCTCGTCTGAAGTACTTAGGTACTTCATGGTATTAGTACCATGGCCTACAGAATAGCACCATGAAATAGCACTTGTCCTTCGCCGAGTAACGGAGAACAACCTGGAAATTATATCACTCAAGCGGCGTAAAAAGCCGATATCACAACAAAGGCACAGATTCTGGCGTAGCTGTCTATAGGCAGTGATCTTTCATCATAAATGCAACCCTCTCTTACAATTTTTAAAAATTATTATAAATGATAATTT
The DNA here is from genome assembly GCA_018230265.1 of Delias oraia. Lineage (NCBI taxonomy): Eukaryota > Metazoa > Arthropoda > Insecta > Lepidoptera > Pieridae > Delias > Delias oraia. The sequence continues at coordinate 2,666 of DWCF01007525.1, forward strand.
ATTTCATCATCTAACTTGGTACCTGCATCTTGCATTACAAGTATTGTAGGTGTATTCTAGTTAGCGTTGCCGAAATGCAAGACTTACGCTACATTTTAGTCAAAAATCACTGCCAAAAAAATAGGTGCAAGATGCAAGAGTCTTGCAAACTTAATCTTGTTCTTGCTCAAGTTTTACACGGCTAGTCTTGGTCTTGCTAAAATTAGGCGGTCTTGGTCCTGCATTTGGTCAACACTAATTCTAGTAATAGTAACAGGACTGTATTTTTATTTTCAAACATTATATCAAAACTTTTCTTTTCATACATAAACCGTTTGCAGCCTGCAAGGTACATATTTTTAATCTTTCCTATATTCTAATTTAGATATTTAAATTAGAAACTTAAAGTCAACCTTCATTGATGACAAATGAATGATACTTCTCAATTTGTACATGTTATACAAACCTCTTGAAGCAAGCAACAATGCAAGCTAAATGAAAACCACAACAGTTGTAATTACGAGTTTTTACAAAATCCCGCTGCAATTAAAATAATTAAAGTTTATCAGTGCAAGTAAACAATAAGCAAGACAATACGAAAATAATTTCTAGTGTCTCAGCCTAAAAGCGGCTCATTCCGTTGCCTGGCAACTAAAATGCATTCGGGAGACAAAAGCACGCTATTACGAGAACCAGGATTAGCTCTATTGACACTACGTTACCAATTAAAAAAGGGTGGGGTGCGTTTTCGTCTCGATTTTTTCAACAGACGCTTTTTCAGGCCGCGGGTGCTACCACCACCATACACCAACCCCCACAAAACCACCTCACTCCACAACGCTGTAGAAAAATCAATAACGCAGCAGTTTTTTTCCGCGTAAAGCATGCACCGACACGGACGCCGTCTATGTGTGTGTGTAACACATAGGCAGCGGCTGTCAGATGTCTTTTTTTAACGACGTTCCATCGTGCCTTTGATTAGGATATGACGGGTTTAATAAAGAACCTTTTTTGATACTCCACTACTTCTTGAGACTTGTCTGTCATGAAATATGCAGATTAGATGAATCGGTATTTCTAATTATAGTTAGGTTTTCTAAAAGATTCCTAAATCTAAATCTCTCATATTGTACATTTTTTTAATACCTATATTTGTTAGTCATGTTTATCAAATTTGTTTCTGTTATAATTTTAGTACAAATTGTACCTTTGTGAGAGAAATGTGTTTTGTACGTGGGAGAGCCACGCTGAAGCATATGCTGACGCACTAATTGGGCCGGCTCGTCCGAAGTGATACCACTGGCTCACAGAATGATCAACGTGAAACGGTACTTGTACTGTGTTTCGCTGAGTGAGTGACGATATCGGAGGTACTTGTACCGCTTAAGCGGCGTAAAAAGCGGGCACACAACCAATGCACGGACTGTGGCGCGGTTGTTCATGGGCGGCGGTGTTCTCTTACCATACAGGAGACCCACCTGCTCCTTTATCCGCTATACTATAAAACAAAATATATGCATAAAAGCTGAGATTTTGTCACAAAACTATTTCAATAGATCCTGAGTAAAATGTGTTGCGGTCTTAAAATACCAAATTATGCATAGCTTATATAAGACTAGAAATGGATTTTTAAATGTAATATCATTTGAATGTTACAAGATTTTCTCGGAAATTAAATATTCCATTCTGACTCCAGCAGAGTCCTACGTGCCGTTCAACTTGAGAAAAAATATAAAAGATATTTTTCCAAGACACGTGAAGAGCAACAGGCGGTTGAAATAAAAAAGAAAAACAAAGGCACACACCCTTCCTTCGGCTTGCTTTAATATGGTGTCATACATTTTAACGATTCTTACATCTACTTCAGATTTTACTCTCAATTTTTTTCACATAATTGGCGAGCTATGAATTCTATTCAATGTCTCTCATTGAATACATTCCTAACAAGAACAAAATTATGTCATTAAATTTAAAGTTGAAAGGAGATTGAATTAATTTATTAAACATTTTGCTCAACGATATGAAAATATATCTGCGTGTTCGTTTCAATGGTTTTTATTGGCATTCAGAGTAATTTGAAAAGGGCCTCATAACTCGTTTCTGAAAAGCAGCGCAGTAAAATGAGGAACTGACTCGCATTGAATGACGTATTAGTACGTAGCCTATAACAGGCTAAAGGACTAAAACGACCTTGGACGTTGAAAGAACTTCCGCGAAGCTTTATCGCGTCCAAATGAATGGCGAGACAATAAATATATTTGCATACATCCCAAATATTCAATACAGCGACCGCACATCGCTAATTGCGAACGCAGACTAATGTAAAAAAGCATCGCATCGAAAATAAAAGAAACGCTTTTGCACATTTTTATTTCGCCTCGTCCGTGACAGAAGTGCTTCCGTCCCGCTCGCGCTGCATTGTTACTCGGCTATCCCGTCATCACTCCGTCTTTGTCTGACGCGCTTTTTTTGAATGTGCAAAAATATAAAAACGCCGAAACGGGTGAGGTGGCCCTCCTGTCCTCCCCCCCTCCGGGGCCCACTTGCAGTTGTGTGCGTCAATAATCGTTGTTTAGGGCTTTGGCCGATCATAGGTCAATACAATGGAATTTATATGCAGCGAAATTTAACAGAAGCCAACTTATGATGCCTGCATCTAACCTGACGGATCCATTCAAATTGATTCTAATCACAACACATCAAGCGATTCATAAAAACAGTCACCATTGTTACACGTGCCTTTAGAACATTATCTGAGTAAAATTGTCTTCCAAACAGGTAAATAAAGCATTAATATATAACATATGCTATGTATAATTTGACACCAAGCTTTACTTAATAACAACAGTAGTAATAATATTGTTATGCAAACCCGTGGGTAGCCCATGCTGGTGCACTAATAAGCCGGCTCGTCTGGAGTGATACCACAGGGTAACAGAATACCACCGTGCAAAATTGCTTGCACTCGTATATAGCTTAGACAAGTGGCTGTAATTTCTTAGCATCAAATAGACCCATCAACCCCTTTTTTTGCTATTTAAGCTATAAACCTTTGAACAAGCCATTCCAAAACATATTCGATGCACAAATTGGGCCGGCTCGTTCGAAGTGATAACATAGCCTCACAGAATAAATACTAAAGGAGAAACAGTACTTGTACTGTGTTTCATTGAGTGAGGGAGGATATCGGAGGCCTTTACAAATGCCGCTTAAGCGGCGTAAAAAGCCGGCAACACAACCATAGCGCGGAATGTGGCGCGATTGTTCATGGGTGGCGGTGTTCTCTTACTATATAGCTACTATATACCTGCTCCGTTGTGCGCTATACCATAAAAAAGGTATTAAAAACGAAGATGCAAAGCGTAGAATCAGCATTTACAGCATTTCCATACTTCAGTTCATCAAAAATTGTTCAGGAGCGCTGCGGACTGCGATGCTCTTATTCAAATGAAAGTGCATGATGACATTTGCCAAAAACCTTTCTCCTTTCACTTGGCAATTATCATTGCTCTGTTTAAGTAATAGACCCATTCCGCAAACTGTTTCGGCTGGTTATAAAACATACAGTGTCACATTTTGTATAAGCACGTACTTTAAGATTGATAGCCTATCAACAAAAGTAATTATTTGGGCGAGAAAGTTGAGTACATTGGTTAAGAAAATTACTTTGTGATCACAGAATAATAAAAACAAACGGGTTGGCAAAGTTATACTGCTTAAGCAGGCAAAAACATACGCGGGTTGTGGCACGTTTGTCCATGGGCGGCGGCTTTGCCCATCAAGGAAACCCGCCTCATTATCTGCTATAAAAAATAGAATTATTATCTATAATAACATAGGGAATGTGAAAATTATATTTATATATAATATATATTTCATATATAAAAATATATACTGAAAGCGGTAATTATGTTTAGCTCATTAGCTTGAGCCAACGGTGTATTTAATTGCTTAGAATTTTCTAGATAATATTATAAAACGTTTAACAGTTCACGGGCGAGCTGTCTTCACATCAATGGAGGCATTTGTGCGAACAAATTTCCTGCCACTTTCCCGCCCGCTAAGTATATAGAAAAAAGTTTCAGCAAAAAGTTCCCGACTGGGCCGACCTTACGCAGTATCGTTTTATTGCAGGCTTGCCCGTAGCCCGACTCCTTACCCCATAACACAGTTTCACTTGCATCTTTCTCTACTTTTTTTTCGATCCCCGCCAACCTGGGCGTGTAGAGTGTAACTTTTCGACGTACCATAGATATAAGGAGACGTCATTAAAAACTTTCTGTCAATTAATTACTTGTGGTTTTTTTTCAGTGTATATTTCTATTCATTATCAAGGCAAGCGTTTCATTAAATTTCTTTAAAAAAAGCAGTTCTTTTGAGCATTATAATTATGGCTTCGTTAAACTCTATACTTTGCTGAGTAAAAGGAGTCTTGAAAAGATGGTTTAAAAATTGAAAACGGACTTTTTAAAATACGTTTCTTAATTGACTTTCAGCGCAATATGATCTTGAATGGGAATTAAAAATATTTATATGACGTCTTCCTTTGCTTAATTTTTCTTAATTGGACACTTAAGCTTTAATTATGAAATGTTTTAATGTTAATAACTTGAACGTATAAATTATAAGCCCTTTGATGGCGAATTCTTTTGATTGCAATATTTTAATTAATTCATAACATCGTCAAATTTGATGCGCCTCTTTTCATAAGCTAACGAAACTGTTACTATTTATTTTCTGTCAAACTATTAACGATCCCTAATCTCATTAGAACTCGGATGAAAAATACTTTTTTTCGTATTTCCTTGGGCTACATATTTTAAGCAAATGAGATTGAATGACTAATTAATTAAATATCAAATAGCTTTGATGGTTTATTTGTATGTAATTAGAATGAAAAGGTATCATTACGGGCAATACACAAATTTCTAAAGACTCAGATTTGTTATCTGATACATGACATGAGCTTCATCTATAACCCGTGGCAACGCGACCATTTTAACTTGCGCCCTCTTAAAAAACTCAAATCCCTCTCAGAGCCTCTAGGTATTTGTGGGGTGGGCGGTATGAGGGGTCATTCGCGGTGGTTATTTATGTTTTATGCACATTTTTGCACGGAGCTCTGCACGCAGAGACCTTAAATCGAGCTCAGCTCTGCAGGCACGCACACATGCATAGGTTATGTATGAGAGCAAACATGTGAACGTGTGAGTAATTAAAATGGACACTGATACGAAAAAATATACCTCAATGTTGGATCAGTGTATGACAATGTAGATTTTATATTATCAATTGAATAACAAAAGAAGATATATCTTTATTTGGTTTTTAAAAATCTTTAGAATTAAGTATTTATTATTATTTAAAAAATCGATGTTAAAACTTTGAGAATTTAAAGAAGTGGACACCTCTTCTTAAAGTTCACCAACACACTCGCGGCCCAATTGGCATTGCGGTCACCCGTGGGCAGCGGTCTATAAAACTTTTCGGCGCTCACTACAGTAGATAGTAAAGAAATGTCGATAAGGCGCTACGCCGTCAACTCGTAGCACGTCCTGGTCCTAAACAATTATTTAAATATTAAATGTTTAAAAATATCAATAAGTGTAGTAATATATTTAAATAAATATTATGACTATTAAGTATTCAACGGTTTTGCTTTTATTTTCTTATTCTAGTTTCTAAAAAAATCTTTAAGCAAATCTCTACAAATTAAAATCTACAAGAAACCTAATTGGTGAGTTAATATTTTAATATCAATGTTTTGTGCTTATATAGTATTATCCAACAGCTAATATTCTGGAAAATGCGTAAGCTTGTTACATTCCTCATTATAATAATAGGCATTCCGTTCGGGGTTGACGCTCGGAAAATTCACCCCCAGGGGGCTGCAGATGGGGGTTGTCAGTGTTTTTATTTCCCGATTGGCGGATTGCAATGGCGGTAATGATCGATGGTATTACGTGCGCCCACCTAGACGTTTTGAATTCTGAAAGCGTTTTGTATCGTCCACCGATCGTAAAAGGATTCAATTATTATCTTAAATTTTTATCACAATTGAACGATTTTAGGCATACTCTGCCTTGACTACACAGTTACCAGTGGACTCGGCAGACGTCTGGTTTAGTATGCCACCTACCGCGTCCGACTTACGTGACATCTTTTATTATATCTTAGCCAAATTATATAATATTATGAATCATCATCATCAGCCTATTAAAGTCCACTGCTGGACATAGGCCTCCCCCAAAGACGTCCTCAAAGAAAAAAAATTGTTTAAAAAATATTTAATTAGTTTCATTAAAATCCGTTGAGTATCTTTTGAATGAAATAGTAACAGACATCCATCATTTACAAACCATTACAATTTGGAGAAATACAAAAATTCGTACCTAGTGAATAAAGACTAACAAAATGCATTCGTGACACAATTGGAATTAAGAGTGGATCTTCTAAAATCTCTTTAAAATCTTGAATGTAGTCCGTATGTTGATACAGTCCGCGAAGTGCTAACTGCACATAGGTACCTATTACTAATAATCATTTTTGTCTGTTAAGTATTATTTTAATAAATATTATATATTATATAATTTGATGCGAAGCAATGATTTATATGAAAACCTTATTTAATCATATATTCTAAAAGAGAATTTTGAAGAAAAATAATGATTAAACTGTTTTTAATTGTTAACATTAATTGTTGATATTGCGTGACTTTTTTCTAGTAAATTTATTCCGTCTTTGGAAAGGGTTTTTAGCATTAATTACTGATATTTTGTCTCCAATTTCTACTTAATTATCTATGAATTAGCGTTTGATTGAAAAACTAAATAGATTTCTTAATAAAACTTAATTTTTTTAGTTTTATTTCATTTTCGTACATTAATATTTTAAAAATTTGGCCAGCAGTGCATATGATTGTCATTGATATCTCTACGTAAACAAAATTTCCAGCCGATCAGACAATATCTTCATTTCGCGTGAAATTCAGGCATATAAATTCTTTCGTATTTGCAATAACGTTTTTTGTACGAGGTGTCCGCCCCTGTCCAGACATATATTGGATCATATATATTTCGTTTACAAATTAAACACATACATCGCTCGCCCCTATATGCAGTTTATACATGATTTATTTGCGCCATACACATTTGGTTTAATTGAAAAATGGCGTTGTTAATTCGTAGCTTGGACAAAGCAAATTTTATGAATATGGATTGGTGGCGTCTATAAATTCACTTAATGATAATTTATTATCGAGTTTTTTGTTGTGTTTTTATAACGCGTAACGGGGCAGGTGGGTCTCCAAAATGGTAAGGGAACACCGCTACATATGCAACCATACATCAACCACCAGCTTTGGTTGTGTCGCTGGCTTTCTACGCCGCTTGAGCGGTATTCATGAGCCTCCGATATCCTCACTCACTCAGTGAAACAGTTCAAGTACTGTTTCACAATGGTTTTCTGTGAGCTCGTGATTGGACGAACCGACTTAGTGCGAATGCATATGCGTCAGCATGGGGTTATTTTTGTTTATTATTCATACAGCAAATTTTCCAGACTAATTAAAATAATAATAATTTAAATTGTAATTAACATACGTTTTGTGGAAGCAAATGATTTTCATAATAAGACATTAATATGTCGTAACCTTTCTTAAATTGTATATTTTATGAAAAAACTTATTTTTATTTATTGTTTACGTAAAATTATTTAAGAATGATAATTTTTCATAACGTTTAATTGTCTTTAAACTTAAATCAACAAAGTTGACTGGCTGAAGTATATTCCAAAATTCCATTTTAGTCAAAATTACCTTTTGAAAGCTTCTTGAGTGTTTTTTCTGCTGGTGTCATTTCCCTAGTTGACGCTAAATTATCACTTGCGGTAGTTCGCGTTCGAAAAGTGAAAGT
>DWCF01007526.1:0-10550 GCA_018230265.1 Delias oraia
ATGGCTCTGTCGGTTGCGACAGTATTAAGACACTCGCCCGGCCACTGTCAAGCCCTACCAGAGACCGAATAAATTATAACTGTCCGGACCGGGATTCCAACCCGGTACCTCTCGATCATGGTAGACCTATTAAACCACTTAGCTACGAGACTCTCCGTTTTATGATTCATTTATTGATGATACCTTGTCCACTATAACATTGAAAAATTAAATAAAATTCCTACAGTGTGTGAGCTACGCACTCATGCACACAATAGAAGCCTATAATGGAGCCTTTGATAAACTATCCCATACTTTTCTATTGTGATGAAGATATACTAATAAATCCGTCATTTTCCGCTAACAATGGCATTTCTATACAATTTTCAGCAGAAAAGGTTTTTCCGAAGGTAGCGTTAACGGTGGGCTTAGGAATCTTAATAAAAAAATGGCATTTACCACTACGAATTCAAGGACAATTTTCACGGACCCCTTGGTAAAATTATAACAGGTATACAGGTAAGTTTTGTAGCTAAATGGTTTTACAAGTGTACCATGAAGCGAGAAGTATCAGGTTCGAATCCTAAATTTATAATTTATTCGGTTTCTGGTAGGGCTTGACAGCGGCCGGGCGAGTGTCTTAATATTGTCGCACCCGACAGAGCCATGCTGAAGCATAAACTGTTGAACTAGTTGGGCCGGATCGTCTGTAGTGATACCACAGGCTCATAGAATACTCATCGTGAAGCGGTACTTGTACTGTGTTTCACAAAATAAGTGATTATAGAGGCTTTCAAAAGTGCCGCGGCGTAAAAATCCAAGAGTACAATCAATGCGCGGAATGTGGCGCTGTTGTCCATGGGCGGCTGTGTGTTCTTACCATATAGGATTACCTGCTCAATCCGCTATGCCATAAAAATTCACTATATGGAAATACGTTTGGCCATGGGCAATGGCTCTTACTATAACTGGATAAATACTTAAATATTATATTAGTTTACATGCCAAGATTATATCATATCAAGTATGGAGTCTTGCCAGAATTGATAAGTGTGAAATATTACGTTTAGACACCCAACACTATCCCAAAACTTATTTTTATTCTACATCGGAGTTTATCTTTGGTAATGGGTCAAATGCCCATGGACAAATGTATGACAATCCGTGCTTTGTTTGTGTTGCCTACATCGCGTAAACGGTATATTTTTATAGTATAACGGAAAATGGAATAGGTGGGTCTATATATGTTAAGAGAATACCACCGCCCATGGACAAATGTGCTACAATCTGCGCTTGATATGTTGCTGGCTTTTTACACTGCTTAAACGGCATAATTTTACGGGCCGCAAATCCTCACTCACTCAGATAATCAAATTCAAATATTGCATGCTGAGTATTCTGTGAGCCTGTCGTAAGACTTCGGACAAGCCGGCCCTATTAATTCGTGAATATACTCAGCATGGCTCTCCTACCGGTGTGACAGTGTACAGACACTCGCCCGGACACTGTAATGCCCATTCCAAAGACCGCATAAATATATATTTTTTTATATAATATAGCATCAACGGAGAAGGTGGGTCTCCTATATGGTAAGAGATTATTTATTTTAATTTACGATTAATATTTTTTTTATATAGACGGTGCAAAAGAACTGGCTGACCTAGGTTAAGCTGTCCTCTGCCCATGGGCACCCCTAGCCTTGCAGAATCGCTGGTGCATTGCTTTAAATAACACCTCTATCTGCAGTTGGTTAATAATTTAATTGTTAAAAGTTATTTCATTTTGTATTATCTGAAGTGAATATCATCACGCAAACAGATAAATTATTGTTTTCATAATGTTTCACGTACATCAAATAATTATAAATCGCGGGACGCGGGTGCGTTGCCGGCTTTTAACGTATAGACACGCTCTTTTTTATCCCAAAGTCAAATTAGGTAATACCTCTGTAGAAAGCTGCATAATGATTTATATGCCTTATATTATATATAGGGCAAGTCAAGGGTGGGGATGAGAAGGTAAGATAACCTCGCCGCTCATGGACAAATGCGCCATAGTTCGCGTTTGTGTTGCCGGTGTTAGACCGCTAGGGTAATTTCAAGGCCCGTATATCCTCAATCACTTATCAAAACGTACTAGTATTTCACGCTGGCATTGTGCGAGCCCGTGGTATCGCTTCAGACGAGTCAATTAGCGCATCAGCATATGCTTAAGCATGAATTTCGCACGAAAGCTGATCTTTTTACATGGAAACTATGTTTTTGTAAAGATTGCATAGTCATAGTAGAATTTAATTCAATTTCAGCACTAGGAGGCAAGAATAAATTGTCACGTGCTACGCGTAGGAATGAGGACGCTACGAGTTATCGGATGCCATCGTAGCCACTCTGCTACGGGAATGTTAAGGAATAGTTCCTTTTCGTAGCATGTGGGATTTGAATAAATAAAAATTTATTTTTTTATGGTATAGCAGGTAACAGAGCAGGTGAATCTCTTGTGTGGTAAGAACACCGCCGTCCATCACCAAACGCGCCACATTTTTACGCCGATTAAGCGACATTTTTAAAAGTCTCCGATATCCTCACTCACTCATAAAATCACAGTACAATTATTTCAAGCTGGTTCTGTAAGTCCATGGTATCATTTCGGATGAGACAATCCAATGAATGGATCAGCAAATGCCTTAGCCTCTCTTACGGGTTAGATCGGTCAAGCCCTTCCAAAGATTAAATCAATTTTAACCTCTCTTTCTTCCTAGTATACTTATATTACCATATTTTTATATAGTGCAGCGGACAACGGAGCAGGTGAGGCTACAATATGGTAAGAGATTACCGCTCCACAGTGCGCGCATTGGTTGTGTTCCTGGCTTTTTACGCAGCAAGCGGCACTTTTAAGGGCCTCCGATATTCTCAATCACTCTGCGAAACACAGTACAAGTACCGTTTCACGCTGAGTATTTTGTGACCCCGATATCACTTCGGACGAGCCGGCCCAATTAGTGCGTCCGCATATGCTTCAGAATTGCTCTCCCACGGGTGCGACACTATTAAGACACTCGCCCGGCTACTGTCAAGCCCTTCCAGAGACCGGATAAATTATAAATCGAGTTATAATTTATAATTGTTCGGACAAATATTCGAACCCGGTACCTCTGAATTCATGGTAGACACATTACATAGCCACGGGGCTCTCAAAAATTTAGCTACGTTTCTCTTAAAAATTAAATAAGTTTATAATATTTTATATTTAACTGTGAATTTATGTCAGATAGAGTTGTAAATAGAGCGATCTATCTTATGGCATTGACAGAAAACCGTTTGCACGGTACGTAGCACTTTATTGGTTTGAGGCACTTAAGAGAAAAATATATGAGGCTTTATATTTTATATTTGTATGTTTGTGTCAGTCAAGCGGCAAGCGCGGAGTGTGGCGCGGTTGGCTATAGCGGACAACGGAGCTGGTTGGTGTCATATATGGTCAAAGAACACTGCCGCCATGAAAGACAGCGCCACAATCCGTGCGAGATGATTTCTGGCCTATAACGCGGCAAAAGCGGTTTTTTTAAGGACCTCCAATACCTTCACTAAGTTTTTTTATATTATCGATGGAAAACGAGGAAGAGGCTCACCTAGGGCACGCGATCCTGAGCCTGTGGACACCTCTCGTCCTTGCAGAGCCATGGTTGCGTTGCCGGCACGTAAAATATACGCTATTTCCTAGGCGGTCACAAAGTTGTATTGGTTTGGAAATACACCTGCTGTAAAAAATAATATAACTACTTAGGGAAATACAGTAAAAGATCCGTTTTAATGGACGATCTGGGCCAATGAGTGCGTCCGCATATGCAGTAGCATGGCTATCGCACGGGTAGAACATTCTTACGAACATGACAGATTTACGAGTGTTTAATTGTAAAGAACAATATAAAAAAGTCAGCGACAGAACATATTATGCGTATGTGAGTAATCGGCAAACAAACTGTGAAAATGTCACCCAAATCCCAATTTAAGACTGTGGTGAACATACCTTACCACAGTACATGCAATATTCAGTGAAGAAAATTATTATAAACCACGAAGTGGGATGTATCCGGGATAGTGGGATGTATTCATTCGAAATGAAATGGGTTTACAGAATACCACCGTGAAATAATTGTACTACGTATTTTTGAGTAAGTGATACAGGCATACAAAAGACAGTAGAAGTACCGTTTTAAGTACAAATACTATTTGGCGCTGAGTTTTCTGTAAGTAGTATTACTTCGGAAGCGATAAAAGACGCCGTTAAAGCGGCATAAAAAGCTGTCAACACAGCTAGCGTGGACTGTGCGACAATTATCCATGGGCGACAGTGTTCTTTTACCATAAAAGAGACGCATCTGCTCTTTTGTCCGCTATACCACGAAAAAAAAGGTTCATCACTGTTGAAATTATGTAAGCTGTGGTTGCGGGTAGAGTCGGCTTGTGGCCTGTCAAGTACAAGTAATATATTGTCTTCATAATGTTGAGACAAAGGCGATTTAACTACATCCATTAGGAATTGTATTATTGACTTCGAAACAAGACCCATCAAAGGATCCTTGTAAAATTACACGAGTTTTTTTATTATATATCGGACAACGGACCAAGTCGTTTATATTGTAAGAGAACACCTCCGCGCATGGGCAACTGCGCCACAATCCGCGCTGTATTGACGGCTTTTTATAATGACGTTCAATAGTTATACGCTCCGAGTAGAATAAATAACTCAGACATTAGAAATTTGGGAATGATCTGGGTTTATTGGCTGTTCTTTGACTTTTTTATGGTATAGCGGACAATGAAGCAGATGGGTCTTTTGTTTGGTAAGAAAACACCGCCGCCCATGGGCAACTGCGCCACAGTCCGCGCTTGCTGTGTTATTGGCTATTTACGCTGTTTAAGCTACATTTTTAAGGGATTCTGATTTGATTGATTTGCATTCGCTATGCTCTATGCTGGCTTGTCTGAAGTGATACTACGGTCTCTAAGAAAACTCCGCATTAAATGGTATTTGTATATGAAATGATACTTGTACTGTGTTTTGCTGAGTGAGTGAAATTCGGTCCTCGAATTTAAGCCGCTCAAACGGCGTAAAAAGCCAGCAACACAGCAAGCGCAGACTGTATCAGTTGTTCATAAGCGGTATTTTCTTATCATGTTTTTTTATTTTTTAATACGGAGCAGGTTGGTCACCTTTATGTTAAGAGAACACCGCCACCCATGAAAAACCGCGCGTTGGTTATGTTGCCGGCTTTTTACGCCGCTTAAGCGTCACTTTTAAGGGTACTTCGATATCCTCACTTACTCTGAGAAGCAGAACAAGTACCGTTTTACGCTGAGTATTCTGTGATCCCTATATCACTTCGGACGAGTTGGACTAATTAGTGCGTCAGCATATGCATATGCTTCAGCCTGGCTCTACCACGGATGCGACAGATTTAAGACACTCGCCAAGCCACCGTCAAGCCCTTCCAAAGACCGAATAAATCATAAATTAAATTATTATTTCATATTTGTCGGGACCAAATTCGAACCCGACACCTCTGGCATTATGGTAGACCTATTAAAGCCTTCAATGGAAAGAACCATGTAGGAAAAATAACCATGTAGGAGAGCCAGCTTCTCTGTTGTCCGCCATACCATAACGTTCTCTTAGGCTTTTTAGGCTCCCTGGGTTGTACCAATTTAACCCAAGAATAGAAATTAGACTATGATCGATATAATGTATATTAATTTAATAAATTAATTAATTTAATAAATTAATTAATTGGTAAAAGGATTGTGAAAGCAATACATTCGAACCGCGACGGGAATTAATTAAGTTTATAGAGAAGAAACCATACATCGTAATTGATTTACTGAGTAGCTATGAGATTGTATGACAATATAAACTAAAATATTTACACTTTCTATACTATTTGATAAAATTGGAGTTTTTTATTCTATAGCGGACAATGGAGCTGGTGGGTCTTATATATGGTAAGAGAACACCGCCCATCGCCAACCGCGCCATAGTGCGTTCGCTATGTTACTGTCTGTTTACGCCATCTTTGTAAGGGACTCCTATATCGTCACTCTGCCTTCGAAACATAGTACAAGTACCACCTCATTCTGAGTATTCTGTGAGCCCGTGGTATTACTCCAGAAGAGCCGGCACATTTATTGCTTCAGCATTACTCTCCCACGGGTGCGACACTATTAAGACACTCGCAACTTAAGCGGCACTTCTCTCTCTGATATCTTCACTCTGCGAATCATAGTAAAAGTACCGGTTCTCGCTGAGTATTCTGTGAGGCCGATATCACCTCAGTACGTGCAAATGCTTCAAATGGGTGAAAATTGGCGGTTGTTCGCTTACCATATAGGAGATCCACCAGCTCTGTTGTCAGCTTTAGAATAAAAAAAATACACTTTTAATGACACGAGATTCACTGAGGATGTGACGCACAAACACATTCCAAACTCTAAGAGGCTTAAGTCGATTTCGTAACGGAAGTTCTTGTTTGCTCTCAAATCCTTTGTTTCGCCCACACATTCGCTAACAATTTGTTCTCTTTATTTGTGTGAAGAGAGCCTCGTAGCTGTGTGGTTTAATAGGTCTACCAAGAAGCGAGAGGTATCGGGTTCGAATCCCGGTCCGGACAATTATAAATTATAACTTATTCGGTCTCTGGAAGGACTTAACAGTGGCCGTGCGAGTGTTTTATTACTGTCGCACCCGTGGAAGAGCCATGCTGAAGCATATGACGCACTAATTGGACCGGCTCACAGAATACTCAGCGTGAAATAGTACTCTATTACGAGGCCCGTGTAAGTTCCGCTTAAGCGGTGTAAAAAGCCGGCAACACAGCAAGACTTAAGCGCGATATATTGCTCCATTCGTCGTAACACCTTGAAGCTTATGTCTTAATAAAACTTTTCTTAACAATAGAAGAGTATATCAAAGTATTGTATAATAACAAAGTTAAATTGAAAGAGCTGCTTAAGCCAAGTTATGTACGACTTCAAAAAGAATTTTTTAACAACACTGGTGGTAAACGAGCAGGAGGCTTACCCAGGGCATGCGGTCCTCCACCCATGCACACCCCCAGCCCTTGCAGAGCCACGGGTAAGTTGCCGACCTTTAACATCAACAAACTTTTTGGCATTTTGTGCCGCATACCACAGCAGTATTTCCAAACCAATACGACTTAAAGACCATTAATAAAAGACCGTACAAAGTCCGGCAACGCAGATGTGATTCTGCAACGGCTGGGAGTGTCCATGGGCGGAGGACCGCTTGCCCTAAGTAAGCCTCATGTTCGTTTGCTACCATTTCCATAGAAAAAACTTGTAATTTAAATTTATTTCTGCTGTTTCCAACATTTTTATGGTATTTCAAACAGCGGAGCAGGTGGGTCTCCCATATGGTAAGAGAACACCGCCGTCCGTGAACAACCACGCCACACTCCACGCGTTGTGTGTTGCTGTCTTTTTACATCGCTTGAGCGGTATTTGTCAGAGTCTCCGATATTACTCTCTCTGCAAAATATAATACATGCACCGTTTCATCTGAGTATTCTTTGAGCACGTTTACTCCGGACGAGCCGGCACAATTAGTGCATCAACATGACTCTCCCACGGGTGCGACAGTATTTAGACACTCGCCCGGCCACTGTCAAGCCCATTCAGAAATCGAATAAATTATAATCCGGACCGGAATTCGAAGCCGATACCTCTCGCTTCATGGTACACTTTAACCATTAAGCTACCAGGCTCTTTCTTTATTTGGTTTGGAGTATTTTTAACGCTACAAGTATTACATGTATTTTTAGTAAAGATAAATCTAAAAATACAGCTTAATATGTGGGTATGTAGTTTGGCTACGGCGTAGAATAATCAATTAATATGTTTACATTTTGCGTAGCAACAATTATGTGCCATGGCAACGTGCTACGAACGTAATTATTTTACGTTAATTAAACCAGAGTTAAATAGGCTTCATATGGTTAAATGTACGTGAAGATTAGTGTTGCCAAATGCAAGACCAAGACCAATTCCGTCTATTTTTAGCAAGACCAAGACTGACCGTGTAAGACTTGAGCAAGAACTAAGCCTGCCAGACTTGTGTCTTGCAGCTGGTTTTTTGTTTGGCAGTGATTTTTGAAATTTCTCATTCTCTTACCATATAGGAGACCACCTGCTCCATTTTCCGATAAACCAATTTTTTTTAATAAAATAATCCATAATAATTTAATTGTGTATAATTCAGATATGTGAGATAATTCAACGTGTTACATATATCAACCATGGGAGAGCTATGCTGAAGCATATGCTGACGCATCAATTGGGTCGGTTCATCTGGAGTAATACCACGTGCTTACAGAATATTTAACGCGAATACTAGTTTTCTTATACTGTGTTTCGCTGAGTGAAAAGGAGGACCTTAAAAATGTCGCCTAAGTGTCGCAAATTATTTGTCCACGGGCAACGGTATTTTCTATCCATACAAAACACCCACCGGCTCCGTTACCCGCTATATCAAATTAAATTCCAGGTGTATTTTGAAAATAAATTCAAAACGACTAAGAACTAACTAAATTTTTATTAAGTAACAAAATTCGTTCACAAAATATGACATTGTCCTATAATTGTGCCATATTATGTTCAAAAATAACTCAAAATCTTTGTAAAATTGAGAAATCTCTATAAATACGAATGAAATGCAATTTTAAACCTTATACGATTGAAATAAAATCTAAAATATATTTTTATGTGTGGCTTTTGTTGAAATCTTTGCAATTATTATGAAAGTTTAGCAATAATCACACTGTCTTGAATAATAACGTTCGGCTTAACAGGCTTCCCGGCTAACTTCGAAGCCTAATAGATATTCAAAAACTTCTCGATTGTTGGAATATTCTATAGCTTTATTATCGTTGTATTAAATACGGACGGAAGTGTTACGTGCTCACAGAATATTCAGCGTGAAATGGTACTTGTACTGTGTTTCGTAGAGTGAGTGAGGATATCGGAGGCCCTTAAAAGTTCGCTTAAGTGGCGTAAAAAACCAGCAACAGAGCACGCGCGGCTGAGGCGCGGTTGTCCATGGGCGGTGATGTTCTATACTATAAAAAAGTAGGAGGCTTTATTGTAAATACGTCCGTACAATAAAAAATATTAATCTTTGAAATAGGCTTCGGTAGTTTTAGATCCGTAGCAACAATGAAAGCTCGAATTACTGAAACTACATGTAGTTAGCGGGTTTATGTCCGACTTTTGTTTTCATAGACGATTATCGCTTTTAGTGCGATGAACATAGAGTTGATTTTCATATGAACATTATGCCGTCCCATGTCAGGCATATTAGTGAAATGTTTCATAGCAATTTGTGGGAGATCATGGATTGTTGCGGTTACTTGTACAACTATGAAGATTTTATTCAACAGTGTATATGAAAATATATTTTTATTGTATATAAGAGTTATCCTAAGGGTCCGCGGCTGTAATAGGACCTCTAAGAATTCAAGGTCAGTTTTTAGGGACGCTCTATTAAAAATACAGCAAAAAAATCAGATCGGTCATAATAAGAAAATATAATTTTTAAATTCTTAGGAGTCCGTGTCTGAAATAGGACCCCTGAGGATCCCTAAGAATTTAAGGTCAATTTTTAGGGACCATCTATTAAAAATACAGCAAAAAAATCAAATCGGTTAGAATCGGTATTTGGAAAAAAGACTGGAAAATGGGAATTTATACTTAATACAAAAACATATTTTATAGTAAATATAGTTATATATAGGTTCCCAACTTATTTCAGACCCCTAGTAGTTAAAAGACAGTTTTCGGGGACCCCTTAATAAAAAACCAGCAGATTTAGTATTCATGTTAGATAATATAAAGCTAAACAGCAATAATTAGATATAATAATTATAATTAGCGAGCTGAAGTAGCCATGGGCAGGCCGCATCGCACGTAGAGCGGACGGCCGATGGGGCCGAAAAGTGTTAGAGTGGAGATCACGGACCGGCAAACGTAGCGTGGGACGTCCACCCACAAGCTGGACGGATGATCTTATAAAGGTCGGTGGAAGACGCTGGATGCTGGTCGCTTCCGACAGGTATTCATGGAAGTCCAAAGGGGAGGCCTATGTCAAGCAGTGGATGTCTTACGGCTCCAATGATGATGATTATAAAGCTACGTATTCACTGAGAAACAATTGTTTATACATTTTCAGTAAAAAATCTATTCATTTTTTCATTTTTTCAGTAAAAAATCTATGTTTCTGAAACGAAGTAGTATGTTTCTGAAGCGTGCAATCGTTTCAGTAAACACTTAGAAATCTTTCTGTGCTTCTGGATCGTGCAACGAAATAAAATTCAGAAACTGTATCTGAAACTATATCCTGGGAGAGCCATGCTGAAGCATATGCTGACGCACCTGTGCCGGCTCGAGATATCGGGCTCATAGAATACTCAGCGTGAAGCGGTATTTTTATTGTGTTTCGCAGAGCGAGTGAGGATATCGGAGGCTTGTAAAAATGCCGCATGAGCGGCGTAAAAAGGCAGC
>DWCF01007527.1:0-10549 GCA_018230265.1 Delias oraia
ACAAGCGTCTGGGTGATAGATTTTGTAGAAGTAATACTGACGACACTCATATGTAAGACAGGTTCGTCCCGCTTTTCACTCCTCGAAATATATACAGAAATCTTACTCAGTTAGTTGTTGTGATAGCCGGTATTACTTAATGACCCGGACCAATATTATATCAGCATGACACTCCCACCAAGACAGTGTTAAGACATTCTAAGCCCTTCCAAAGATTAAATGATAATAAATGTTACTCAGACTGGGAATCGAACTCGGTATCCATAGCGTCATGGTAGCTTACGAGACAGTTCAGACACGAGGCTCTTAAAATATTATAAATTGCCCAGGTTCGCTCCGAGGGGGAGACGAGCGGGTCCCTTGGGGCGGAGGCTTTCGCGGCCCAGATGGCTAGATTCAAGAGGGTCTCGCTGAGGAAGCTGCGCTCTTGGAGATCCTGAGTGTGGCAGGTATACTTCTGTGCCCGTTTAACCGACCGCGCATCAAAAGTAGGTTATCCTTGCTTGTTTGAATAAAGTTTATGTAACGTCAATGGGTTATATATGGTAGAGCAGTTTTTCCTAATGTGTGGTCTGCTGATTCCTGGGGTCCGCCGTGTCATCTCTGGATTATATTAGAGTTCTAATAATAACTATATTTAAAAAAATACCTATTTTGATTTTTTGCTGTTTATTTTATTAAGGGGTCCGTGAAAACTGTCTTTGAGTTTAGAGTAGTTGACAAAGAGTTTGTGGTTTGCTGGAATAGAGGTCACCGTATCGGTCACCTCTATAGTAAGAGATCTGTGCCCAATTGCACGGCGCCCATGGACAAACGTGCCATTTTGTATGCCAACCCACGCTTTGTATTTCTGGCGGTATAAATTGGGCCGTATATTCTCATTCAGTGAAATAAATGTTAATGATTTCACGGTATCTTATATGAAAAATAATAGGGTAAATGCAAAAATTCAATGAATTTCCAGGTCTTTCGCCGACTCGGCTCGAGTCTGGCACACCATCGAGCGTCTCTCTCTTCCGATCTGGGTTCATTATGGGACTTCTTCAGGATAGACAAGGAGAGACGTCGCTCCACACAAACATACGAACCCATAGAGACGCGATCGCCTGCAAGATTAGCCCGGGATCTTCTCCAGGTGGTCCAGGAGACAGTTTTCAGTAAGAAATTTGAAGAAAAACGATGTCCACTCGTGAAAGAAGAGTCGGATCTCAGTTCTGATGATGAAGAAGGTAACGATAGAGTCGCGAATCTGATAGATTTCTTCTTTACGATTGTGAAAAGTCAGAATGATAGAAAAGGCAGTTGTTTCAAGACTGAAGCGAGCCAGGAGGAAATATACGTTCCGGCTAAAGTTAATACAGACTTGGAGCAAAAGATGGAGACGCTGATCGAGTTTCTGGCATCTACTGGTGTTGAGGAAAACAACGATAAGAAAATAACGCTGATGGAGTTCCTTTTCGGTACAGAGGACAAATGGGAGAAGCCGAAAATTGAAATCACAATGAAGGGCATGAGCCTGTCCGAATCTGATATCAATGTTAAGAATTTATCGTATATAGATGAATCGCCCGTAGAAGAGAGTGATACGTTAGTAGAGATGCTGTTGAAATATATGGAACACTATGGGAAAGAGAAGTCATTGACACCATCGCTGTCGGAGAAGTCAAAATCGGATATGACTATCAGTAGGTATGAGTTCAGTGATATGAGTAAGACAAAATCTGATTCGACACTCTTAACCCAAGAAACGGTTATTGAATATCGATCGAGAAGAATCTCGGAGACTGTCGTTGATATGAGTAATGTGAAATCGGATTTGGAAGATTTGTTCGAGGAAGCCGTGCTAAGGGTGTGCGAATTGCAGATGATGGATGATGATACAATGAGTGAACAAGAAGATATGGAGAATTTCAACGCGTACACCAAACCGCCACAGTACATGCCATATAGTATTGAATTGTCTGATATATTGGAAGAGGATGAGACGTCTGGATTGGATAGGTTGTCGATTGATAGGTTGCAAGCGAGGGAATGTGCTGAGGATGTAGTAAAATTCATTGAGGAAAAAGTTGAGAAGCATTTTGAGGACAGTTCTGGACCATCAACGGAGGAATTCAGTCGGGAGTTTGATTTGAGTCCAAGTCAAAAGTCGCAAAGTTTGGTGGATTTGCGGAACATTCCAGATCTACCACCTAGTTTGATAATCAAGCCAAAAGTTATTCGAGTCGATAAAGCGACCTGTACAAGCGATATTTATGATTCCATGGATCGTAGAATGGATTCTGCGTCAATGGCGGACGAGAGAAGCGAGAGAGCTTTGGATAAATTGGAATCGTTGCATCGGTTCTTTTCCAGGTCTCGATTGGAAATCATCGACGAGAGTTTGGAAGAGAATGAAAGGAGAAGTCCTAAAGGGAAGGATCAAGCAAGCTTAGACGATGTTGAGGATTTGCTAGATGATAATGCAGGTGTTTTGGATGGTTTTAATAAGAGATACAATACCAAAGATGAGATTAGCAATGATTTCGATGATAAAAATGAACAAGAAGTAGAATAGAGCATATCTTATACAAAAATATATAAACAATATACAATAAATTTATATTTAGCAGCGTGCCAAAGTATTTTAATATCAGTTTTTAACAATTATTATTACCATGTCCACTGATGATGAAAGGAAATGAAACCATAAAAGACCATAATAATGACCTGTTTGAAGATCGGATGAAGAGGCTCTATCAGTAATTCTCAAAGCTGTACAGCCTCCGTTGGGCGATATAAAAAATAGGGGTCTTCAATTGTGAAAATTAATTTCGTTTCGATAGTGAAATACAATTATCAAATAATGAATCTTAACAAGAGATAAAATATAACCCTCTTTTTCTAAAGTGGTAACTCATCATTGATCAAGTTGATTTAACGATGTAATTTTTAAAAAATCCCGTTTTTTCGAAAATTAGACATTGGTAGTTAATGTAGCTAGCTGCTAGGGGTCCACTGATCCAGTAAAATTTAAAGGGGTCTATGAAACCAAAGAGCTTGGGTACTGCCCTAGAAGGTCTATTGATAAAAATAAGCTTGATTCATTGAAATGATGGAAATAAAATTTTAAAAAAATCGCTTTTCATGAATTGATGAACAAATATTTGCTAAAACACGCATCAGATCTGAGGCGTCTTGAATTGGTTCCATGAACCAAATTTTGAATCTCAGAAAATCCCTAGCTTGAAGAAAAACCAATAAAAAATCTACCCCGTGCTGTGTTAAAATTCTAAAAAAAATATACAAAATAATAATAATATATAAAATATATGAATAATATTTAAAATTAGTGACAAATAATTATATCAAAAAAAACGGCTTAAGAATTATAAACTCATGTCATTTTTATCAATTTTGGTATATAAATTAATACAAAATTGAAGGAATCACTTAGTTTTCAACATTTTTTTATGATTTAGCCAATGGAGCTGGTCGTCTTTATTAGAAACAGCTGCCCATGAATAACCATAACTCGCGCTTTGGTCGTTACCGGCTTGTAACGCCGCCAACTGCTAATTTCAAGGGCCTCCGATATCCTTATTCAGCGAAACAGTATAGCTTCGCGATGGTATTGAGCCCGTGGTATCACATTGCTTCAACATGACTCTCATACGGGTTTATTCGATCTCCGGCAATCAAATGTTCATTCCTTTAGGTGCTACAATAAGGCAGACATATAAAAGGATTCCAGAGCCTATATGTCTCACAGGACACGACTACTTTATAAAAGAATATTTCATTGGACCAAAATTGTTTTTAATCTGTAGAATAACATCTATAATATATTATAGTCTATTCCAATATTATTTTAATTAATATCTATGTACATGATGTCATAGATAATAGATGTTCCATAGACAACTTAGTGTCCTTGTATCAACCCCTTTCGTGATTGCCATATAAAGTGTCTGTTGTATTACATGTTTATTTGTTTTGTATCTATGTACGTCTCTGTTGTCTTTGGATTTACATACTGAAGGATTCATAAAAAAAGATTCTCTAATGGCGACCGCGTACCGGAAAACACAGAGTGGGACGTCCCGCCACGCGATGGAAAGACGCGAAGGTATCAATCATGAAGGTCGCGAGCAACCGCTGGACCCTGATCGCTCAAGATCGTAACAGGTGTGCGTTTTTGGGGGAGGCCTACGTCCAGTAGTGGACTTGAATAGGCTGATGATGGTGGATTCATAAAGGTACCCCATTATTGAAAAATAATATTAATATTATAAAAAATATATTCCATGTTTCTTAACCTAAATTTGTTTATTTTGTATATCAAGCCATAGACAACAGATTGATTAATCAAGGTGACAATTGACAATGTAACGAGAAAATTATACCGTATTTCAATTAACTTTTTTATTATCACGAAGAAAGAATTTCGTGTCTATGTTTCTTCGATTAAACTATATGTAACGTATGTATATGTACGTAGGTATGTAGTGTCATAGAGAATAGAATTATTCAAAGACAAAGTGTCCTTGCATCAACCCCTATTGTTATATCCACCCGAAATGTCTTGATGTCGCGGAGTGTCTATAATCTTCTATTTTACTTTAAAAGTAAAAATACTTTTTTTATATAAGCTCATCGTTCTCTATGTTTTATTAACGGATTTAACGGCGTTAGTTGAATATAGGCCGCTAGCCTAAAGTTAATTATGAGATTTCTATGTGGTTCCATCTATTTTCTAAAATGGAAATATGTTTTCATTCGAAATATATTTTATGAAATAAACAGACTTAATGAAGCAAAACATTTGTTTTTTTATAGTATAGCAGACTGAGTAGGTCTCCTATATGAACACCGCCGCCCATGGACAACCGCGCCACAGTCCGCGCATTGGTTGCGTTGCCAGTTCTTTACGCCGCTTCAGCGGCACGTTTTAGAGACCTTACTCTGCGCAACACAGTACAAGCATCGTTACACGTTGTGTATTCTGTGCGCCCGTGGTAACCAACCGCTAACTAGTTGGACGTTGAGTGCTTGTTCTACTCATTCAACTAAATGTCGTCATTCCATGAACGTACTACCCATTCAATAAAATAACGGCTCCAACCAGATAACTGCGACATAGTGAAGACTAAAGAAAAAAGACTAAAGAAAGTGTAAAGACTTTTAGATTTTTTATATAATATTCGTATCGTATTATATAAAGAATAAAAATTAATTCAGTTAAAAATATTATTTAAAAGATTTTCATGAAGATGAGCTAATGGAGCATTTTATTAACGAAAAGTCAACTGTATATCTTAATAACAAGCAATGTATACTAATATAACCTAAAAACTATAAAAGATATAACCTAAAAGCTTCGCTGTCATTTTGACAGTTGACAGCCGCATTTGTCAATGTCATTGTCTCGATGACGTGACGGAGATAAGATGTATCGTGTTATTCAGGCCAAACTACACTCTCAATCCAGGGTACGTAATGAGCGACCCGGGTGTAAATACCCGGTTCCCCGGCGATACCACACCATTTGCCCCAAGAGGTGATACCAATAACCCAGTACATACAACGCAGGGTTGGGTGGTTCACTTGCAGCGGGCCACCACTGTCTCCCTGAAATTAATAATTTATATTAAACCACAATAAAAATACATTTTATTTTTTATGATATAGCTTATGATAATGGATTACCGCCCGTCGACAATTGCGTCATAATCTGGCTTTAGTTGTGTTGCCGGCTTTTAACGTAGCTTTAGCTTCATTTTTTTTATGATATAGCGGACAATGGAGCAGGTGGGTCTCGTAAGTAGTCTGTTCTCTTACCATACAGGAGACCCACCTGCACCGTTCTCCGCTATGAAATAAAAAAGATCGCTCAAGCGGCGTAAAAATCCGGCAACACAACCAATGCGCGGATGTGTCGCGGTTGTTCATGGGCGGCGGTGTTCTCTTACCATACAGGAGGCCCACCTGCACCGTTCTCCTCTATACGATAAAATACCGCAGGGCTCACCTCACAGGTATCCTTATTGGTGACTCGATCTCCATAACAGAGTTGGGTGGCTGCGTCATATCCCTTCTTCATCAGCCGTACATTGTTAAATTTCTTCGTACATTCTCCATTTTCGAAGCTTTCGACCGTCGCCTGAAAGGATTTACGAAAATATATTTACAAAATCAAAGAAAATATCGATTTTTTCAAGTATAGACTTTTGATATTATAGCGGACAGCGGAGCAGGTGGGTTCTATATGGTACGAGAACACCGTCCATGGACAACCGCGCTACAGTCCGCGCTGTGTTGCTGTCTTTTTACGCCACTTAAGCGACCTTTTTACGGCCCCCGGTATCCTCACTTACTCAGCGAAACGAGTACCGTTGTATCACTTCAAACGAGCCGGCACATTTAGTGCGTGCGCATATGCTTCAGCATGGCTCTCCCACGGGTCTAACAGTATTAAGACACTCGCCCGACAACTGTCAAGCCCTTTCACGACCGAATAAATTAAATTATAATAGACCGGCCCGAGATTCGAACCTGATACCTCTCGCTTCACGGTAGACTCATTAAACCACTTAGCTGCCAGACCCTCAAAACCACTGTTTCATTTTTAATTTAATATTGGGACGGAGACTGTATTCTTTATCACGCTATTAGATGAAAACCGCCCTAGTACGGCGTAAGGGTCCCCAGAGGACAAGAGGACCTTTTGGAGGACATCAGCTCGGTCCGTCTGCCTGAAGACAGTGGTTCCCCACCCAGTGACAATGGCGCTGCTGTTGAAGAGCGCACCACCATCGTGGAGACACGCCGGCACCACGTATTTACGCAGCTCAATACTGAAAAATAGCCTTTTTTTACATATATCCCAAAAATTTTAACATCTCAAAGGGTGTGGCTGCGACAATAATTCTATATAATATTGTTTAGAATTTTTATTGTATAAACCTGAGGGCTAAGCCACGGCTCTCGAACGGTTCACCCAGAGCCCGCCCATGGCTATCTCAGGGCTTTTTAAGGACTTGGCCAGGACTCTTCCATAGTGCGCTCTGGGCTATCTAAGGGTTCTGCCACGGCTGTCAGGGGGCACCCTAGACTATCTCGGGGCTCTGCCAGGGCTGTGTGCTTTAAGGATTCTGCCTGGGCTCTACGGGCTCTCCCAGGTCTCTCATCTACGTTTCCCTCCTAAAAACTATAAGAAAATCCATACTCTCTGTCTGTCCGCAACAATGCTATGTCGTGGTATTTCACCGGCGGCTTGTACTCCGGGTGCTTGATGGCCACCACGTCGTACTCCTGTCCCGCGTCAGCTTCACTTCGCTTTAGGATACCAACACGGATTTTCTTCACCGCACCACTGGAAAATACATACAATTCATATTATCGAGGATTTTCAAAATAAAACATATAGAAATGTTTTTTTATAGCATAGCGGACAACGGAGCAGATGGGTCTCCTATATGGTAGGAGAACACCGCCGCTCATGGGCAACAGCGCCATAGTCCGCGCACTGGTTGTGTTGCCCGCTTTATACATATATTTTTTTGTATTAATTTTACAAAAAAACAATTGATTCATTTAATACCAACTCTTTTTATTAGTATGTGAAGAGAGTGGGTTAGAGAACAAAAAGAAAGTTTCAGACTACTACTTCTTTCTCTACTATACATACTGCGATCTACTGAAGACGCAGTGACCAGCTGAGAGGACATATCGTTCGCTAATAATGACCCCACCGCACATCCAAGATATCTCTCCACTACCATAGCCCAATAGAGCCTGAAATTAAAAAATCACATTTTTATACCGCCGACAACGGAGCAGGTGGGTCTCAGCAACCGCGTCACAGTCCGCGCATTGATGTGTTGCCGGCTTTTTACGCCGCTTTAAATATCGTGCTAACTTGGCGAATAAGCAAAATTTTGACTACTAAGTAGTACTACTGCTACATAAGCTTGAACGGTTGGAAAAAAATGAATTAATATTATTTAACAGTATTTCAAGGACCTAAGATATCTTCACTCACTCTGCGAAACACAGTACAAGTACCGTTTGGCGCTGAGTATTCTTTGAGCTTGGTATCACTTAGTATGAGCCGGCCCAATTAGTGCATCTGCATATGCTTCAGCATGGCTCTCGCACGGGTGCCAAAGTATTAAGACACTCGCCCGGCCACTGTTAAATAAACTTGTATTATAATTTATAAATATCCGGACCGGGATTCGAACCCGATACCTCGCTTCCTAGTAGACCTATTAAACCAGTTAGCTACGAAGCTTCGAACCTAGGACCACCAATATATCATACCATATGCGGAAACTCCCCCTCGTACGCGTCCTCTCCCCCGGTCACCAGCTGTTCCGGTTTCCGGGTGCACTCGTCAACCCGGATCATTCCTGTTATTGGTCCCGCCCGGCACGGGTATACGTACTTCTCTTGGTATTCTAAACATTCTGAAATATCGAAACATTAACCATATTAATATAAAGATAGAAAATGGCTTCCGCATAATTTGAATAGAGGCCTTGGAAAAACGAGACTACATTAAGGAAACATCTGATTTTAGCAAGGTTATATCTAAGATCACTTTCATATAGAAGTAGAATTGTTAACTATCCATGAATCATGATAATTCCATCTCTTTCTCGCTTAATTACATTTGTTATTGATAAAACGAGATACAACATTGAGAAAATATCTGATTCTAGCAATGTTATATCTTGGATCGTTTTAATAGAGAAAAACCTTGAACAATCCGTCTCTTTCTTGCAGACGTGTACTTTTTGTTGCGTAAACGAAATGGAACATAAAACTTCTATATTTAGCAAGGTTACATATAAGGTGTCTTATAGAAGCAACTCTTATTGGAAACATTATCTCGAACCTACCATCCCTTTCTGGCTGATGTGCATTTATTGTTGCAAAAAAGAGACGAAATATTATTATAACATTTGATTTTAGCAAGGTCATATCTAGATCGCTGATAAAGAATGCCTAGAACATTTCGTCTCTTTCTCACTTAGTTGCATTTGTGTTTGCGAAAACGAGACAGAACATTAACAGAACTTCTGACTTTAGAATAAAACATTTACATTTATATGGATTATACAGAAAACACAGATTATACAGTCTTTGGGGGATGCCTATGTCCAGCAGTGGACTTGAATAGGCTGATGATGATGATGATGATACAGAAAACTCACTATCATAAGCTTTCTGCCCTCTTCTTTCTCCTATTTCACACTCCTGCGACAAATTTAATTCCTTTGGTTGCTCTGTTGTTGAAGTTTTCCTGTAATTATCCAATATTTAATAACACAATTCTTCCAATACAGAAAACTTCATATAACGCTACAAAATTTGAAAGCCTCATAGGTAAGTGCTTTAAAATGTCTCTCATGAAGCGAGAGGTATCGGGTTTGAATCCCGGTCCGGTGAAGATATCGGAGGCTATTAAAATGCTGCTTAAGAGGCGTAAAAAGTCGGCAACACAACCGATGCGCCAACTATGTCGCGGTGTTCTTTTATTATATAGAAAACCAACCTGCAACGTTATACATTATATTGTAAAATAGATAATAACAGACCTTCCCCGAACCCGCCTGCTTTTGGGAGTGGTAGCAACCACCGACTCCCCACAGCACACAACCGGTCCCGATTTGTCAAAACCACAGTTCTGAAAAAAAAATTACCATGGCGAACTTATAGAACGCTTTTTATATTGACTGTAAAATTTAGAAACATTGGCCGCCCATGGACAACCGCGTTACAGTTCGCGCATTGGCTGTGTTGCCGACTTTTTACGCCATTTAAGCGGCGTTTTTAAGGGCCTCCGATATCTCACAGTGAAACAGTAGACGTGATTCAGGATAAGTATTCTGTGAGCCCGTGGTAATACTTCGGACGAGCCGGCCCAATAAGTGCGTCAGCATATACTTGAACGTGGCCCTCCGGTGCGACAATATTAAGACACTCGCCCGGCCACTGTCAAGCCCTTCCACAGACCGAATAAATTATAAATTAATTTATAATTATATGGATCGGGATTCGCTCAATCTCTCAAAATATGCTATACAGTAATAGCCCGACTTACGCTACCCCGTTGTACGCGAATTCGGAGATGCGCGGTGCTTCATTTCGCTTGCCGCGCGCATCGGCTCCGTGTTCAGTGTCCGACAGGTTTGTACGTGCTCCGCGTGCGATCATTTTAAGCGTGCGCCGCGATTTAACTATAATCTCTAATAATGTCGTCTAAACGAATGTATGAAAAATATATTCTAATGAAGAACGCGTTTCTGCTACAAAGCGGGAAATAAATATGTATGCTGCGAGGAATTCTGGCGTGAGAAGAAGAGAAACTTAACCGTCAAGCAACATTGTTAGAATATATGAAGCCTTCGACGTCAGACTTTATTAAACATCTTCCTTCTAAATTATTGTTTTCTTGAAACTCTGGTCCCGATTAAAGATACTTCATATGTATTTATATGTAAAGTTGAACCCCGACTTACGCGAATTCGACTTACACGGCATTCGCTCGGGCCCACCTAAG
>DWCF01007528.1:0-10549 GCA_018230265.1 Delias oraia
ACAACGTGAGCTGGCCAAATATTTACAACAAACACCGTGGCGTGGTCATCGAACCGACAACCGATGGGAAAGAAAGGTTCTCGAGTGGCGACCGCGCACCGGAAAACGCAGTGTGGATCTTCCCGCCACGCGATGGAAAGACGATCTCAGGAAGGTCGCGGGCAACCGCTGGACCCAGATCTCTCAAGATCGTAATAGGTGGGCGTCTTTGGGGGAGGCCTATGTCCAGCAGTGGACTTGATAGGCTGATGATGAAATTATCTTGAAATATTAAAAACTCTTATCTATACAATAAGTGTTACGACGGTAACCATCTCTATACTTTTATGATCTTTACCTATAATGGACTACTTACATTATTAACTGGGAACATTACAGACGAGTCTGCCCCCATTCTGTGCTTTTGATCTGCTAATTATGATTATTTATGAAAACGCGTGGGTGGTGACTTATCTCCACTAGACTTACCATTATATTTTTAACATTAATCACGAAATAGTGAGCAGAGTATAAATCCATGAAATAAGTTTCAGTAATGTAGGTACAATGTTTAGACAGTTCATCTATTTGTAGGTATAAGTAATGATCAAATAGAGACCGTTTGTGGGCGAGCCATAAATTGGGCCATCTCGTTCTTCGTGATACCGCGGGCTCGCAGAATACCAGTGTTAAATTGGGCATCGCTGCATGAGTATGAAAAGCAAAGACCCACTAAGTTATACTGCTAAAGCGGAGAATTGCAGCGCGGAGCTCCATTGGCGAGATTATAAAGAAAAATAGAATTTCATAGTGTGGTGTCCTATTACAATATAGCAGCTTAAAACTCCAATTCTAAGCAGTGCTTGAGATTGGTGCGTTCAACCAAACAAATGATTCAGTTTTATATTAGTCATCATCATCATCATTTCAGCCGTAAGACGTCCAATGCTGGACATAGACCTCCCCCTTGGACCTCCATTCATACCTGTCGGAGGCGATCTGCATCCAGCGTCTTCCAGCGATCTTTATACAGTCGTCTGTCCACCTTATGGGTGGACGTCCCACGCTGCGCTTGCCGGTCCACTTTAACACTTTTCGGCCCCATCGCCCATCTGCTATACGTGCGATGTGGCCTGCCCATTGCCACTTTACCTTGCTAATTCGGCGGGCTATGTCGGTATAGATATGTTTTTGTAACAGAATATATTTAGAAATAGATTCGACATAAGAGTCTTTTGGAACCACTAAAAGTTCATTTCTAATTCAAAAGCTTTAAGTTGACCTATTTTAATATAACGCGACCACGAAAGAGAGCACTCTGACACGGAGCGACCACAAAAGCTTTTCTCTTCATATATAATGGGAGTAGAACAAAGTGAATTAAAAACGTTACGAATTATAACCTTTTTTAAGGTTGGTTACGTCTTTAATTTATAACTATAAATGTTATCATTTTATTTTATTATATCGTGACTCGTGAGTTAGTAAAAAAATATATCAAATAAAAAGAAATATAGTTGTTCCCAGAACACTTTAAGTAAATTTTATTACCGTTTTACCAGCGTATAGAGGACAAACATACATTGTTTTTTTAATATACTTTATTTTTAAATTAGTTTTTCTTAAGAAGGTACTATTTATCCTTAAATTAACAAAAAAACTAATTTCTTAAACACGTTGAATTTTTGAGAGAGCTGGACTAGAGAGTCTGTACTAGGCTCAAAACCATGTTTCGTCTAAAAAATAAAATGTACAAAATTGATTCAAAATATTTATGTTATGATACAAAATGCAATAATACAAGCGGCTTTTCTAATAGTAAGAGCACTCCCGCCCATGGGCAATTCGCAATCCACGCTTTTATTGTTTTTGCATGTAGGATCTTTTTACGGGTATATTCTTCATTCAGAGAAGCATTCATACAATATACATATATGTAATATAAATATTGTATGACCCCAAGGTATCTTTAACTTCCATCTTAAGTAGAAACTTTAGTTAAATAACACCGAGCCTTCCAAAGACCTAACAAAATACACAGATAGCAACTCCGATCGCATTCGACTAAAACTATCAATTACTCAAAGTAAAATAGCACTCAAATTGCCAAAATTCACTGAACACTATTTGCATCTCACATAAGACAATCTAAGTAATTGGTAAGCAATGTTAGAATATCCAATCAAATGCCAATGCATGGGAAAAGAGCCTGTAGCCTTCTGTATTTTGGCCTAAATTTCCTTGGAAATATTTGGGCCATTCTGAGAATGCCTGAAGCGTGATATCGGTGTATGTAATTGAATATTGGCAGTCCGTATGACCTCGGTAGGTCCAAATTAGGGTCTCCCGGGTCCCACACAAGGGACGAATCCAACACTAATTAGAGGTATTAGAAGTAATTAGTATTCACAAACGTGTCTGAAGTTTTGTTTCATTCAAGGCTCAAAGGAAATCGTTTCTTACGTACGATAATGGTTTCTGAATCATTCGTAGGGAGTTCTGCTTTTCATACGAGGGAAACAATTACAGTGGTAGCAAGAAATATTTGAAAGAAAGTTATTGTTATACAATTTCTTTATCTAATCTCAAGAAAAAATCTATTTTATAAGAATTATTTTTAAATAATTGATTAATTCTTTTCTCATTATTCACTTTGAAGTAGTTTTAGAGTTTACTATTGCGTAAGATGACATTTTGTTTTGAATGTTGAGTAAACTGAAAAAGTATTAGTCATAGTGATAATTTTTTTCTTATTTGATAATAAATATAAGAAATACTTATTACTACTATATGAGTAATTAATTACTAAATCTAGTTTTTAATGTGTGTGAATAGAGAGGTGTTATTAATAGTTTTTTACTGTCATTTATTTATTTTCAGGTTATATTGTTTTTTCGCTTAATTTAAATTGAGGTTATCTTATTATACCTACTCAATAAATATAATTATCTTACTATATTTTCATAGAAACAACTGAAGTTTATTTTCACAGCCTGAGGCCTGAACTTAGATTGAAATAAGTGTCTTAAAACGTAATAAAATTATATTAATTATATACTATTTTTTTATGATATTAGCGGTCAACGGAGCAGATGTGTCTCCTATGTGGTAAGAGAACCCTGTCGAGTCACCTATGAACAACCACGCATTGGTTGTGCTGCCGACTTTTTACGCCGGCCCTTTTAAGGGCCTCAGATATCCTCACTAACTCTGCGAAACACACTACAAGTACAATAAGTACAGTAAGGTATCACTTCGAATGAGCCGGCCCAATTTGTGCGTCAGCATATGCTTCAGCATGGTATTAAGACACTCGCCCGGCCACTGTCAAACCCTTCCAGAGACTGGATAAATTAAGTTATAATTGTCTTGACTGGGATTCGAATACGATACCTCTCGCTTCACAGCACACTTTTTTAAAATCATTAAGCTACGAGACTCTCGAAATGTATCAGAGCCAATAATTTATTTTTACATACAAATAGGAAAATGATTAATATATCATGAACCTTTATATTACGTAATTTTTATATGAAATTGGAGTTTACAAGTAAATTCTTGTATTTCTGTTAGTAATATAGGAATTTGGATGTTTTTATGTATACTTCGGTCGTATGTTTCTTTAACTCTTGTTTCATATAAAATCACAGTCGGTTAACTCAATTGAAAAAACCTACGCGAACCGTAAATCAAGCGTGTAGGAGACACAAGAATATCGTCGCGCCGATCGAAGACCGAATGGCGGCAAAGCAAATGTACTGTCAGCATTAGCATATGAATGGAGGTCAAAAGAGCCCCCCAGGTGGCGTCCACACTCGGAAATAGGTTCTGTTCGTATGCCAGTATTTTGATATGGGTTTGAAAGTCATTTCCCCTCGTTTTATATCGTTCCCATTTTTCTCAAATATTATTTATGGACTAAGCTCGATTGCGTTTTTATTTACTTTTTGTTGGCGCTTGTTGGATAACATGCTGACTCATAGCTTTTTAATGATTCTTTCGAGGGACGCGTGATTTTTTCTCAACTTTAATATTTGTATAACAGTTCAATGTTCTTTGCAAGCATAAAATTCAAACCGAGTGATGGCGTTCTATAGATAAACAATTTATTAGTAATTACAACAATTCTATGATATGAAAAGATGTTATTTTTATAGTAATAAATTAACCGTATTGTAGATTGAATATTTCAACACATAAATTGAATGCACAAACATTTTCATTACTCTGTTTTCCAAACATAACAATTGTTGACAAATTATGGGCTATAACATTATTCCCATCGTTAAATTGAAATCGACAGTAATGTAAGAAATGCGTGAGAGCATTGACATTAATAGCAACCTTCCGGTTTACAAATAAAAACGAATTTACTTTGAGGTTAGTACAGATAGTCATAATACCTAACAGTATTTGATAATACAAATCTTATAGAGAGTGTATTTTCTAATTATAGCAAGGAATTTATTGAGGCCGAGTAAGTTATGGTTAAGTCATGTGTTCTATGTTCGATTCCCGATCTGATTAATCTTTATTTATTATTTAATAATAAGCTTTTTAAGTCTTTGGAAGAACTTTAACGGTCAACAGTCTAACACTGTATTACCTGTGTAAGAGTCATGCTTAGCATATACATACACACTAATTGTATCGGCCCATCCGAAGTGATAGTATGGGCTTCGCAGAATACCAATGTGAAACAATTGTATGTTGATTTGTTGAATGAATGAACACCGAAAGCGATGAAAAAAGCCGGCCACACAACCAAAAGCGCAGTTTTTTAACCCGTTATGTTAAAATTATAAGGTGATCCGTCTGCTGGGTTATCTGCTATATCATAGAAAATACTCACTGGTAACTAACTCATTGATTAACATTCTACGAATAACAATTTCAAAAATTAATCCCAAAATGGTATTTCTTCCCAAAAGATCACAGACAAGATTGATTAATGGACCGTAATAATCTCTATACATATCCATAAAAACATCTTTAATTTTGATTGATTATAATTATTTGAATCATTCTATTCATTACGTCCAATCTATTAGGCAATGCAATTTAAAAACATTTATTCGTCAACGGTCTATTTCGGGTAAACTAAACAATGATTATGTCAATTATATTCACATTTGTTGAAAGAATTACTTGTACCTACTTAAATTGAATACGGGGAGTGTCTCGTAATAATGGATGAGGCATTTTAATCTATATTTTGTGAGTGTATGTTTAAAATGATTTTTTCTTTTGTTATTTTCAACATTTTTAAGCGATATGGCATTTGTACTTAGTAAATTTTCGTTTATCAACCGTTAATTCTAAAATATATACAACTATATATAATAACTATATATATAAATATATACAAGATATATACAAAACTAAGAGAAAATAAGAAGAGACGGCAATGCTCCCGTGGCCTTGCAAGAGCTGGCGGTGTCCATGGGCGGAGGACCCCTTCTCCTAGTTTTCATAAAAATAATATTAATAATAATTTCCACTTGGAAATTCAATTAGTTATTTCGAATAAACTTATAATATTTTGGGTAATTTTGTCAAAAATGAACCTTTCAAATAACAAAATAATAATTCAAATGTTGTCACAGTTAATTTACGATAAAAAAATATATGAGAAACGGAAGGCAAACGAGTAAGAGGCTCACCGAGGATAAGCGGTCCTCCGCCTGTAAACAGAGCCTTCTGGACCGCGGTTGCGTTGCCGGTTATTTAGGAATAGGTATTTTTTAAAAGTCCTTAAAGAATATTTCCTATGCAGCCAGCAGATTCCATAGTGTTGGTGCTAAACAGAAAAAGACATAAAACCAGTCAGTTCTGGAACGACAAGGATCGAGACGATACGGCTGAAACTTTTAGTTATATACATTGCCTTTCGTAGCTCAATGTAGGGACAGGTAAATGTTGAGTCGCTAACAATTCTACGGGGACTAAAGAGCGTTCCGGCTCTTGTAACAGCTGCTTTAGCGATTCGTATAATTTCACTCACAGATACGAAAGAATATTAATTATTAAAATAGTTATGGCTTTGTTCTTTGGAATATGTAGATACGTTAACCTGTTTTAACTTAAAAGGTTTCTTAACAGTTATAATATTTTTTGCAATTTTTAGTTTGCCAATTATTTAAAGATTTTATAATTGAAACGCGTCATACACCGCGTTCAGCTAATATTGTTATTGTTTTTATTGACAGCGGTTAAGTCAGACAACGAAATATAGTAAAAGTACAGTTTCATTCTGGTTTCCTATGAGCCTTTCATTCTTTCAATCGCGTGGCGGGAAGTCCCACTCTGCGTTTTCCGGTACGCGGTCGCAAATAAAAACGGTTGAATACATACCTACAACCTATAAAACTGCACAAATATACCTCAGTAAACATTCAACAATAATCACTAAGAACTTTCACACTTAGTAACATTAAATCAAATCGTAAAAAGCAATTATAGATAGATATTTAGTGAATGTCGAGAGGCGGGCCATTCAACTCGATTGATTGAACAGTGTGAAAATGTTTATAGAGCCTTCATACTATGCTCACGTGCGCTTGGCATTTCTTGTTAAATTTTTTCTATATAGCGGCCAGGGTAGACTGATGATAAGAGATCACCTTAGCAACCGTGTTATAAGCCGCATTGTATGTGATGATATTGGCGCCAGTTGGGTCCGCAGCACGACTACGACTCAAGTTGGGCATAGGGACAAGACAATGCGTTTTATAAAAAAATTGTTATTATCAGAATCACAATGTTGCTACCTGATATAAGCAAAATAATATATAGTTAGCTGTAGCTATTATGTATGTTATTATGTGTATGTTATATAGCTATTCGTTTAAAATATGTATATTTTAAACGAAGATTTTGTACCAATAAGTTATAAATTCGTATAATATATTCTATTGGATACATACATGCATACTTGATCCATTAAAAAATTATCTTAAGCCGCCATCTGTTGAAAACTTAGCGAACTAAAAGAGAATTACTTTTTATTAATAGGCAAATAATTAGCAATAAAATATTATTACGATTATAAAATGAGATTAAAGCTGTCCTATATTTTGATTCTGGTAAAACAGTATGCAAAATTTTATTAAAATTGGTTTTTAGTTTACGAATGCACGTGACATGTAAAAATATGGTATAAAAATTAAATAATAGTATGGTAATAAAATCTTATTGCAATTAAAGGATTTTAAGGTAATATAATGAATATTGTCCTAGTTTAACTCCTTGCTGTACAGTGATTGATCCATTATTGATAAGAAATGCTCTTATTTCGAATGTAATTGATCGATGCGCTGATACCAAAAACGTTAGGGTCCATTCGTAATGTTTTTTATTAAGGCATAAGTTATAGAGCCTTACCTATAACAACAAGATGTTCGCAATTTAGTCGGGGAAAATAATGTAGAACTTTTTAAAATAAAAATGTGTACCGGACAACAGTGCACGTAGGTCTCCTTTATGGTAAGAGATCACCGCCGAGATACTGAAATAACACATACTTTTTATTCCACTATAAAAGTGGAGGGTAATGTTTTTACATTTTTAGGCTTTGCATGTTCTAAGGTTTGCTAAGATTTCAAGTTAGACGCGTTAAATGGCGAGTTTGGCTGGAATAGTAATTACCGAGAGGCGTACATACACGAGTAAAGAAATAAATACAAACAAATAAAGAATCATTAATTAAATTACTCATTTAATACTACGAATTTAACATTTTATTAATAATAATCTTGTGAATAATATTAATCAAATGATGTAAAATCTAGAAGAAAATGTTCTTCCTCCAAAGGACATAAAATAAGTGTGTCTGGGAAAGCTCTAAGCGAGATGATAATAATGGGTCCTATATTAATTTCATCTGAGCCACTGCATCATAAGTTTCCAGGCCATTAGTCAGGTAGTTAAACACATAAAATCCCACCTGCATACTGTTAATTTAGATACAGTTTACTCACTACTGATAGTGTTAAAACTTGCAAATAAAATGTATGTAAAGAAATTATTTCTTAATTTGAACTTTGCTGCTCTTAGCTCTATGTAGGAACGAAATGTCATGTTATTTTGATATCTGAGTGTGATCTTAGAACGTAATGGCGATAAAGAGTGATAAAAACGTATGTTAAATTAAATTCTAATTCTAATTTATGTTGTCTGAATATAGATTTTATTAACAGATTTTTACTGTCGTAAGTGGAATTTATGTTATTAATTACTCAATCAATAAAATCTACTTATACTACTCGGAAATTGTTGAAATTTACTACACCCTGAAATTAGTTATAAAGAATATTATAGCTATTTATTTCTTCTATAGCTATTTAAATACAGCCCTTCCAAGAATGGAGAAATATAAATTTTTATTCAAAACCACCTGACACCCCTCGTTTCGCGAAAGGCTTATAAAACAACTATAGCTGAGTTGTTAATTTAAGCCTCAAATTATTATTTTTATTTACTATTGGTGTTTCGTACACTCTGTGGACATGGAAATAATTCAACATACAAATGATAAATGTTTACTCAGCTACAATTTAGAATCACGATAGGCTTTTTCATTTAACTCTCTACGAGTGACCAAATATTATGAAAATATCTAATAGTACTAGCTATACACAAATCACATAGGTACATATGAAAAAGTACTCATACTCTGTGAGCCCGTGGTATCACTTTAAACCAGCCGATCCAATTAATGCTTCCGTATATGCTTTAGCATGGCTCTCCCACGGAAAAAAAGTTATAAAATATAATTAATGAATACGAGTAGGCTGCTTATTAGAGTTCTTAATAAAAATTGTCTATTTTAAAAGCACAGCTGCAAATAGACTTAGTAGGCCAAAAGTCGATAGCTTAACACTACTAGCGCCATTCATGTATCCGAAGCGCTTCGCTTGGAAAACCATATCAACGATAGAGTCAAGGACTTCCTCGCTGTTTGGAATTATCTGGCTTGCAGGGAGAAGGAAGCCATATTGACCTCTGTCACGGAACTCGTAGCAATAAACTAGTGGGACTTTGAGTGCCTCTTTCACCCAATCTACGCTTCCTCCAGTGGCTAGATCTGTAATAAGAGAAAGATTGTCTGAGAAAGATTACAAGGTGATCCGGGCAAATTGTTTACTACATATTTGTAATATACTAATAATATATTTTTTTTATAAATTCGGTGGTAAACGAGCAGGAGGCTCACCTAGGACAAGCGGTCATCCGCCCATGGTCACTAGACCTTTCAGAGCCGCGCGTGCGTTGCCGGGTAGGCGTTGAAAGCTAATAAAAACTGCTTTATACTTAAAATTTATGGTAAATATGGTTTACCGATTCACACACAAAATCTACTAAAAATCAGCCAAGTAGTTTTAGAGGAGTTGCGTAACACATATACATAGGCGTATACAAGATAGAATTGAAAATATCAAATATGTATTATTTTTAAATAGCGTCTATTTGTGTGTCAGCATATGCTTTAGTATGGCTCTCCCACGGGAGCATGGCTGTCCCTATGAGTAAAAATGTATATTTTCTACTTACATATTGCCTCAGCGATATTTCCAGTGGTATACTGTGTTCCGTATCGAACAGACAGCGTTCCCATTGCTCTTCTACCTATATTCATCTGTAAATATCCATTTTAATTATTTCAATAACCATTAATATATGTATTTATAATAAATCCAATAACTATGCAATAACTGCAATAACTAGGAGTGTCCATGGGCGAAGAACCGCTTCCTAGGTGAGCCTTCTGCTCGTGTGCCACCGTTCTCATAAACAATATACCTCAATAAATATATTTAAAATACTATTCTGTGATAAACAATTAAAATGTAACAAAATAATCTATTGAATAATGCATCTCAAAATGGTGAAGGAATCAATTGTATATACAAAATAGGCATATATAACTTAATATTTTTATGGCATAACGGGCAACGGCGCAGGCGTATCTTCTCCATGCTAAGAGATCACTACGAACCACAGACAATTGTGCCACAATCCACTCTTTGGTTGTGTTGCCGGCTTGTCATGCCGCTTAAGCGGTATGATTTTCATTTTCAAGTTTAAACACAGAACGTCTTCCCAAAGTGGTACTAATTTATTGGTTTGAAAGGTCTACCAAGAAGCTAGAGGTATCGGGTTTGAATCACGGTCCGGAAAATAATAATTTATAATTACATTTATAATTTATTCGATGTCTGGAAGGGCTTGACAGTGGCTGGGGAGTATCTTAATACTGACGCGCCGCAGTGCTGTGTTGAAGCATATGCTGACGCATTAATTGGGCCAGTTCGCCCGAAGTGATACCACGGCTCACAGAATACTCAGGATGAAATGGTAGCTGTACTTGAAACGGTGCTTCTACTGTGTTTCTTTAAGTGAGTGAGAATATCGGAATATCGGAAAATTCCGCTTAAGTGGCGTAAAAAAGCCGGCAACGCAACCAATGCATGGACTGTAGCGCGTGTGTTCATGGGCGTCAGTATTCTCTTCCCATATAGAAGACCTGCCTGCTCCGTTGTCTGCTAAACCATAAAAATTTGATTAACAA
>DWCF01007529.1:0-10543 GCA_018230265.1 Delias oraia
CTTTAAATGTATATATTTGAACGGTTTTTCTTTCAACACGGCAGTTTGTTATTCTCAATCACGTTACGCAGGCAATCTCGCATAAAAGAGCTAATTTCAACGATGCTGCCGTCCATAAAAACCTCGTAATGAACACGAAAAACTTCTTAAATAAAGCCTCTAATAGCCTCACTTTTTATTAAACCGTATAAACGCTCCCCAGGACATTTATCAAGACATGTCCCAAGTTTCGCAGTGGTGTGGAGAGCTTGCCCTCGCAAAGTTCAACCAATCTGTTCCGTTCCATTAAAAAGTTGTTTCCATGGAGGAAAAAGAAAAGTATGATGCAACAAGCGATGCGATACGAAAACAATTTTTAAAACAGTAAGATTAGTTGCCTATTTATTTATTGCTGCCACCATTTGCGCACTGTTGCTGCGGTGATTCCTTTATTCTTTACTAAATTGATTTCGGTAACATTACAAAAACCGAAGAAAATCGCAGGCGCTGCTTTTACGACTCTCGCCAGTTTTGAAGATCACAAAATGCAATTTCCAAGAATACCCCAGTTGTATTTTTTGGAAGACAAATGACTACAGTACTCTCTGTGGTCCTTAATGACTCGGGAGCTTTATATAACGATCCTTTATGAGTTAATTTTATGTAACGTCAATCTTTTTGTAACTTTATACAGCATTAAAGTGCATGGTCTCTTTATGTATGCTATAAATTGATTGTTTAACGGTATGTGTGACGGTTCACAACGTTAAAAACACTGCCGAACATCTACTTAAACGGATTTTAAATTACTTAGCTTTGTAAGGACAGACATTTATGTTGTGAGCTGCATGTTTTTGCTTCAGATGTGTTGTTCATGAATTTTTTTATAGATAGAAGAGACTTGGTCAAAACATGGTTTAGAAAGCTTGTATTTTGTTCACGAATAGAGAAGAAGGAGAATACCCATTTACATAAGAAATTATAAAGTATAAAATTAAAATTTTTCAATTCTAATAATCTACGATAAACATTAGAAAATTTTATGAACAATCAATCTTCAACAAAAAATAGGGTACACCGGAAACGACTTGGGCCTTCCGCGAAACATATTGTGACGCGAATCGAAGTCCTGTGTCAACAGTCATTCTTATCTCTAATTGACATGGATGTATTTTGACAATACTATGATAGGATAAAGGCTTTTCATAAAAAATATTTGAATTATTTTTCTATTTACAAGCCAGCACAATCGCTATATTTGTTCACTTGCTAACCATCAGAATTCTTGACATTAATGCGATATATATTTAATAATTAAGTTACGCCACGAATAGAGAATAAAAATATCAACCTTTATTTATGAGACCAATGAAAATATTATAGACGCTACAAATGATGACTTTCGAGAATGTCTCTTTACGTGTGTGTGCCGTCTCGTTTAATTTAAACATTCGGGCATCTAAATAATTTACTGTTTCTTTACGAAACGGTCCATAGATAAACAGTATCTTCAATTCCTTGAAAATTTTCCATGCATTCCTCTCGGTGTCGCGACCTCCCATTTTTATCTGTGAGATAAGCTGACGTGGGTGACATAGAACGGGATGTTGCGATAGTTATATTCTTAAACACATGATAAAACTCACGCTTTTTTGAACTACGATTGATTAATTCGTGATAACTTGTGAGCAAAACTTAAGCTTTCTAGCCGCCGATGAATCTTATGAAAACAATGTAGATTACTGGATTATCTCACATCATATTACTTTATACTATAAAA
The DNA here is from genome assembly GCA_018230265.1 of Delias oraia. Taxonomy (NCBI): domain Eukaryota; kingdom Metazoa; phylum Arthropoda; class Insecta; order Lepidoptera; family Pieridae; genus Delias; species Delias oraia. Next base: position 1,760 of record DWCF01007529.1, read on the forward strand.
ATTAAGTTAATGTTTTATCATTATATTTTCTATTAAAAGCAGACTAGGGTGTTTAAAATTTAACTTAATTATTTTGTTAATACGTATATTATATTGATTGCAATATGATTGTGTATTTATATATTACATCTCTTTAATGAGCCGCACCCATTTCACCCCAGCCGTTTAAGCAGACGCGTGGCAACATTCACATGCGGGTACGCAGCTATTGTTGAAACTTATAACTTCATAATTGGTCATCTTTGTAAAATCCTCCCGTATCCAAATGGGTTCTATTGACGATTGAATTGAATGTATATAAAGTACCGTCCTCAGAAGGGAGTGTCCTGTGTAAAAGGGACTATGATATAGCCCAGATTATAAAATACAAAACATAGGAACAACTACAATCTATAGATACTTAGATGTCACCGATCTGTATGGTTTGAAGCTATGCTTCTACCCATATTGCACGAAACCACAAAGCCACTTCATTCCACATGTTATCAATACAAATATAGTTCAATAGCGAGAAAATTCTGCGTTTCCCACGTTTTTCTTATGCCGTAATCTATGGCACAACAATATTACTACTATAGTTTTACAGATTATCTTTACCTATTCTAGTTTTCATTCTGTTTCATTAAGCCGAAACATTTTAATGTTTTACCGCGAATAAAGACCAAGAGAACAACACAGTCACAGGAGTTAATTGATCCCAGGAGTCCAAATGAATTATACCACAAAACCGATTAAGTTTTAATAATTTACCTACATAGCTCACACCCGCATTCGCTAATTTTAAACCCATCTGCCCCGAACAGATGGATCAAATTGACCACACCTTTTCCCAGCCATAGCATTGTTCGATTATGACATTTCAATTTATTGTTAAACATGTTGGAAACAAGCTGAATCGATAGTTTATATCGAAAAATCTTTGACTTACATAGAAATAAAATTTAATTAAATACAAAAAGCTAAAAATCTGTACAAAATTGTAACAGAAAAACATAAAACCTTTTGTTTTTCCTTGAATGTCTTCTGTGTATAATTATTATATTAAATTCTATTCCGTTCTTTTTATTGAATCAATTCAGGATGTACAATAAAAATCTCAACGCTTCCATTATCGCATAAAAATCTGCCCACACAAAAAATTTCTTACTAAAAGAATCCTTATAAACAATGTTTCCTTACATGGCCCACGTCACAGAAACGTGCAGTCAATTTACCTACCTCTAGAAATTCGACATTTGCATCAAATATCCAATTCCGACCCCCGATATCCAATATACATTACCATTCGCCAAATTATATACCAGCGTTATCGCACTGCAATTTGTATTGCCGCCTGCATTTTTGTAGCGACTTTAATTACGTTTAAATTGAACCTAAAATGAGGCATGCGTAGATTTTTATCGCTCGATTATATTGGAGCGATAACTCATACTGAACTTGGCATATGTTGCACAATTTATTGCATTCGTTAGTGGAGCGTTAGCTAAGCCTCCTATTTACTACATTGTTTTATAGTATAGCGGGCAACGGAGCGAGTGGGTCTCCTATATGGTAAGAGAACACCGCCGCCCATGGACAACCGCGCCACAGTCCGCGCATGGATTGTGTTGCTTGCTTTTTACGCTACTTAAGCGGCATTTTTAAGGGCCTCCAATATCCTCACCCTCTCGAAACCCAGTACAAGTAACGTTTCACGCTGAGTCTGTGAGCCCGTGGTATAACTTCGGACGAGCCGGCCTAATTAGTGCGTCAGCATATGCTTCAGCATGGCTATCCCAAGGGTGCCACAGTATTAAAACAATCACCCAACCACTGTCAAGCCCTTCCAGAAACCGAATAAATTACAAATTAAACTATACTTGTCCGCACCGGGATTCGAACCTGATACCTCTCGCTTCATGGTACACTTTTAAAACCATTAAACTACGGGGATCTCAAGCTACAAGTCAGTTTTAGGCTTATTTTCCCTTAATTTCATTTTATTTAGCAGGTCATCCATTGTGTCCTTATACAAGATTGTTTAAAGCATTTTTTGTTTATTCTTATGAAAATGAAGTAATGAATAACCAATGGCACATAATTTATTTTACTATTGGCCTATTTATGAAACCATTACATAAAATATATTAACTGTAGAGACTCCTGAAGCATAATAATTTACTTTCTTTTTACCAATAATTTAGATAATTTGTCACTTGAGCTATAAGCGAAGGGAGCGTGTTGGGAATTCAGAACTATGTGTTCAGTATAAGTCATAAACTTACGCAATTTAAAAAATCATGTAGTTTTATCCTTTACTATAAATTCATAGACTAAATCTAAAACATAAAATTAGCCACCCAGCCTATGCAACTGCAGCTCCAATTTTAAAGTTACTTTTTTATATAAATATTAAAATATTTTAAATCCATCATACATATCTAGTATCTAATCTTTGGAATTCAAAGTTTACTTTACAAATAAGGACAAAAGGTATGATATGATAATTTCATACCGGCTTCAAGGTTGGCCTTGGCTTTTTTTATATGTAATATCTATACTGTCATATTGTGTCATTTTATAGTTTTTAATGTATACACTAAAAATTATAGCGAAGATATGCAAAATCGTTGATACTTTATACCAAGGACCAAAATACAGCAAGAGGGACGCAAAGTATTGGATTTGCTTTTTGTGTCATTAATTTTCCGTTACCGGATGGCTAATTGTCCAAACTGCTGTCACAATTCAGAAATTCACTACTGTATTCATTATATAAATGCAAATAAAAATCTGTTGTTAATATGCTGAATGAAACTAAACGCGTGTAACAGTTCTGTTTGACACCTGTTTTTCACCCGTGGGAGAGCCATGCTGAATCATATGCTCACGCACTAATTCGACTGGCTCGTTCGAAGTGATACCACGGACTCACAGAACTCTCAGCGTGAAATGGTCGTTGTACTTGAAGCGGTGCTTTTACTGTGTTTCGCTGAGTGATTTAGGCCCTTAAAAAATGCCGCGTAAGTGGTTTAAAAAGCCAGCAACACAATCAATGCGTGTGCTGTGGCGCGGTTATCCATAGCCAGCTGTGTTCTCTTACTACTTTGTGGAGTAACAATTAACATAATACTGAGATAATGATGTTATTTTAGCAATGCTCGTTTGAGGAAATATTAACAAATATAATAAAATTTATATAACCATCATTTATTAATTATAGACATAGATGATACCTGTATACATAGCCTACAACAAGACATTGAAACAAAACAATTATTCTTTTAAATTATATTAACACGCACATAAAGCCCGCACGACTATTTTTATTTCTTGTACCTACCTATAAACTTGTAAATACCAATACTAACCTACCACCATTTAATATTTTGAAAAGAAACTTGGATACGTATACCAGAAAAAACAATAACTTTTCAGTTTATTATAACAATTTTAACATGCTTCATGAATGATTTGCACTTGGGAAAACTACACCTACTGATATTACTGCCCTAGATTTCTTCAAATAAACCGATCGATGTTTGAGGAGAGTAACTCTTATCTCAATTGCATTAAGGTGGCATTTCTGTTGACAGTTGTTTGTACATCATAATGTTTGATTATATGTCAAGGCTCGAGCTACAAAATCACCAGAAACGTGTAATTCTGCTTCCTAGCTATGTTTAAATATTTGAACAAGCGGTTATTTAAAATGATATACAACCGTCTTTTACAAGCTTTGTTTACGTCGTTAGTATGACTAAATTCTGTATTTAGATAAAATATTTGATGTCATGAATAGCAAATATTTAGAGCCAATATTGATTTCTTAGATTTGGACCCTTATCGTATCGCGTATATTAATAAGTATTATAGAAAAATCTTCAAACTTCGAAAAGAGATTTTCGAAATACGAAAACAAGCTAAACTTATATTCGCAATTAGTCTTCAAGTAATACATTCGATCCCTTTAAATTGAGCTCAGAAGCAATCGCAATATCGCCAGTACTGCGAATATTTTGGTGCGTTTTGAATAAAAAATGGGACAGTCTAAACAGCGAGGATGCCAATAAAATACGCGCTAGACGAGGGACGGGTGGGGTTCATTCCTAACACTAGATTTACTCACTGTGCTAAAAACAATATATCTAGGCTTATAAGATATAACACGTCGTTTTATTTCATGTGTATTATATTACTTTTTAATAATATTCGAAACAATTAAATGGTTTTAATAGAAAACGGTGAGTTTTGACTAAAGTTAAATATCGCTTAAGAAAGGTATCGCTGGTATTAGCCAAATAAATTTTAATGGATGCTCCCTCTCTGGTAAAGTAACCTCTGTAATGTTAATAGATATGTGTTATATCGAGAAAAATTACCAAACTATAAGTAAGTTTTCCTTTGAACTGGTTTGCAATTCGAAAGGACTATTTTGCTACAAAAGCAAAAATTGTACGTAACAAAGAGTTTGCACAGATTAGGCAAGTATATCTTTACTATTTATTACGTACAAGTGCGAATCCATTAAATCAAATATATCACTATAAAGATATATCTGGCACAGTGCATTTACATTGGAGGAAAAACAAACCGAAATGCAGGGCTACTACCATAGGATTGTAATCTTTTTAACATAATCTAAAATCGCGGGCCAAAACGTTGTTTTGAATTCTAGCAGTAATGCATATAACTACAATACGCATAACCTGCATATGTTTCACTTTACGCTACGAAAAAGTATTTAGAATTTTGAATTCAGAATATAAGTTCATGAAATATTTTACAGTTTGTCGTTAATAGTAATTGTGTTTTGTTAGTCTATTAATATCCATAGTTGTCAAAGTCTACTAAATATCACAATAACTTATAAATAGCTTATAAATAAACTATTGTAAATTTGGCTATAAAAAAAATAATTATGAGTTTCTTGTTGGTTCTTCTCGTAGAGGTATGTCTTCCGAACCAATGGTAGCTTTACTAAAAATTGTACCTAAATCGACTTGCCAAAATGTCCCTTATCCCTATTTGAATAAATGCATATTTGAATTTGTATAAAAGGGTTAAACTGTCTTGTAGTAATATTTTTGCCGTATAAAAAACAAAACTTGTCACATTTTAGAGTAGGCATACAAGTCCGATTATATTGTAAAGCGAGCAATGCTACAATCGCCAAGTTTCTATTCCATTAAACGTCTATAATGGAGAACGAGAAAACAGCTCCGTCTACAATAAAAACAATCTCGATTCAAGTGGTAGGTAATGAAGCAAACTTGTCCGGTCACAATTAATTGTCCTAACTTCCCGTCTAGACGCACTCAGTGCTTGCTCGTTTGTTCGAGGGCCATCTTGGGTACGCAAATATTTGTACGAGTGAGCGCGAAGGGTTCTACACTTTGTCAATTAATGTTAATTATTTAAGTTTGATGCGACAAGTCATCAAGTGTCTTAAGAGGTGCTTGTTATAAGAATGTCTGCAGTGTCTTTATAGCATCATAACTAAGCGATCGAACCACGGGACGACGAAGTCGTTACCGCCTCATTAAATTATTTAATTTCTCGGTCGATTAAAGGTAAAAATTCAGAGTAACTCTAGTATCAGCCACTTATTACGAATGAAAGTTAGATTAGCCAAAGTTTCTTTAATAATAATTTTCAAAGCCTTCGCCATGTGAGTGCCACGACTAACCCACTCCGGTGAGCTTCCGACCGGCCGCTCAGGCGGCCAACGTTCCCGCGACGGCCCTAGCCGAGGTTTGTGTCTCGCATGAGACGTCCTTGTGCTAGTGGCGGCACAAACCAATTTCTCGCCCCTAAAGTGCGCGAAAAGCTGTGGAGGCCAACAGTGTTTGACATTTCTAAAAAGAAACATGGGGTAACGTGGGGTTATTAACAAAACCCAATATAGCAAAACCATTATTAACGGTCCTTATCGATGTTATCGCTAAAACGCATCTTATATCAAATTTGTGATTCAAATTATCGATATGTCGAGTACAGTATGAAAATGAAATCGGATATAAGCTGTGTTTAATTTTGTACTCTTGATAGTGATTTAACTTTCTAGGCTATATAGACACGGATAAAATATTTGGTTATTATTTATTCGGGTGACATTATTATTTATAACAATTTTTAATATTGTATCACATTTATTAGTCTCGATTTGAAGTAGTTAATCTTATGAAAATACCTTCAATTCTTTCAGTAGGCATTTGAAATCATACCATATAAATTACTAATTTATTATTGAAAATCTAAGTGTATGATTCTGTTGTATAATACTAGAATAACATATTCTGTAAGGCAAATAAATTGTAACCACATCACGCGCCTAATTTAGATTAAACACATAATTAATAATTATTTTTATCATTATTTATACATATACCACAAAACCAACCAGCTTCCTCGTATATTATATTACATTTGGGTTTTCCTATAAAAATAATGTAATGCAAATTAACGCTTACTAAACGAATGCTTGAGGATAAGTTCGTGTAAAATTAAACGATGTTGTTAACAGTTTCTGCAATAGAACTGGTTATTTTTACATTTTGCATTGTGCATAAGAGTTAGGAAGACATAACTACAAATAGTTAAATACTAATAATGGATGTTTATAACTATAAGCGTTACTGGCTAAGTAGACCTAGATCCGTCTTTTCTGATTGATTTTACTATGCAACACCCGACCCCGAACCTAACCATTTTTCCTAATCGACTTTCAATCTTTTTTTTGTCATTCAATATGATTGTTAGAAATCGGTGTGACTCGGTGTGTTATTACTTGCAGACTAACATGTTCTACGAATTGGAAACAAAAATCCTACGTGAGCTAGTCTAGGTATATCGTTCGGGACTATTGAAAGCTCAAATACTCAATATCAATATGGAGGTAAATGAAATTTAACGTTCTTCCAGAACTTATATAAAAAGCATTACTAAGGCCACAATCTTGTGAAATCGCCCATATTTCATTTAAATGATAAATGTGACTTTGAACTTTTACGCGTATATTAGATATCGTATCTTAAGATCAACACAAGCTTACAATCAAATTTAGAGTAGGGTTCAATCAAAAAAAATCATAAAGTCAATAGCCTATAGAGGACTCAGTACAAATATTAAAATGTGTACATTGAGAATATCATAAAAGGGCCCGTCACGTCACACCGCTCTTGGGGGTTGAGTATAATTCACTAGAAACCACAGATATTGGATCTGCAAATTGATCGAGTTATCTTCAGCCGTCTGCCGTCGCGATGAGCGTTACCATGATTTTGTACTAACTACAAGACTCATCCGAAACGTGCAAGTTGAAAATAAAAAACTAATATCTTGAATAAGAATGTAATATTTAAATATTATTAATGTAAAAAAATGAAAAAGACTTAAGATTTATAAGACATCTACAATTGGTACATAAGCGGAGTATAGGTAGTAATATTACTTTCATGTTCCATTAGGATTTCAGTAATCTAATTTTCACATGACTTCAGATGTCATTTCAAATAAAAAGTCCCGCGGCAACAATACTTCACAGTGTCCCCAATCACCCTCCACCATCAGTAATGGCCATCTCAGCGCCGACTAATAGCTATATTGACCCTTCACTGAGACACGCCACAACTATACTTAATATTAGATAAGGCTTTTTATCTAGCTCTAAACACCCTCAAACTATATTGTATTATTATCAATCATAAAACACTGTCTTTTTTTAGAAAAATTAAATAAAATACCGTGCTTGGTATAACTTCATATATATTTATATAATTGAACGAACTGCTATATATTTGTAGCGAAAATATTTAATTTTTTGAAATGTTTTCAGTTTATTAAAATATTAATACAAATAACGGATTCAGACAGTCCTCGCGGTTGAACATTCGAAAAGCAAATGTCTAATATTACAGATGTAGGTCAATAGGGGAAAAAATATCTCGCTAGTGAAAAAACAAAGCGTAAATGTCGGGAAGCAATGTTCTAATGTAATTTAGTGTGCACAGATTTTAGAAAGTTTTTGGCAGCTTTACAATTTTTTCACAGATGACTCAGCCCGAACGCCATTAGTGCACGTAAAAATAAAATGCATTTTACGGATGATATATCGCAGGCGCAAATCTAAAATAAAGGTGCAATTCAAGTACAGCACAAGGAGTAAGGACCCGCTTCTAAATGTATATCAAAAGTACGTTTATTTACATAAATCGAATTGCTTATTTGACAACTAAATATGTACATACTTAGCCAACGAGTCTACTTACTTGTCGCAGCTTTGTCAAGAACTTGTTTAAGGTTTCATTAATCATTCAAAGGCTACGAAACATTAATTATAGCTCTAACTGTACAATATGTCAAAAATACACAATCCATTCTATAATTATGAATAAATAGGGTTCCCCAAATATAATCATGATTTACCTACGACTGAAGCACAATTTCTAAAACTGTCAGACAGAGAGTAAACATCTTTGCATTTATAGGTGAGATGGTACACATTATTTCGAAACTAGTAAGAACTTTTATTGTTTTTTGTATAAGGTCAGCATATATTTCCAAAAGTATTTGAACGAGTGAGCCGTTTGGTACAACGATATTCACCTATGAGGAAAATCCCCATATCAAGTCTCGCGGCCCGGTGACCGATATGCACCGGCGCCGGCGCCATGGCGCAACATTCGTGACACATGCCCGCATTCTACATGCTATTATTATCTAATGTATTTTCTTTAAGGAAAATTTCATATTTCATAAACTTTGATTTCAATTTTATATCTATTATGAACGCAAGATGATAGA
>DWCF01007530.1:0-10542 GCA_018230265.1 Delias oraia
GACTTTGGTCTTGTCCATGTTCATCTTAAGACCCACCTGTTGGGATACCTTGTTGAGGTCTCCGAGCATTGTGTTCAGGTCCTCGAGCGACTCCGCCATGAGGACTATATCGTCGGCAAAGCGTAGATGCGTGATGTACTCGCCATTCAAGTGAGAGGCAATAGCTGTAAAGAATTAGCACCCTTGCACCAACCTTTCAAAAGAGGAATTTATTTAACCAACATAAATATTGAAAGTGCAAACTTAGGTGTCGTTTTTTTTACCGGGTTGGAATTCTTTGTTTTGTTTGGAATCCAGATACTTAAGATATTTTAATGTATCAAAAATAAATAAATTCTTTGTTAACAGAGAAACACAATAATTTATTATATTCAAGATATCCCAATTTAATATTGATCCCAATAAATAAAATCTGTAAGGTATAAAATACATAAAAATAATGAGATGTTTTTTATTTACTATTAATCTAGCTAATCTATCTGGTACGTAATGGAATAACTTAGTATAGATAAAAATAAAATTCTGGAAACTGTATATTAAGTTTTTTATTGTATCCAAAAATATTATCACTTAAATGAAACAGCCTTTGATTTAAAGGTAAATATTTATATACAGTGTAAGTCTATATAACGACACTGAATGGACTGTGCATTTTATAGCGTTATAAAGAGTTGTCGTTAAATGGAGAGAAGAAAAGGTGGATGGAAGACAAGCAAAACCAACTAAAGCCAATTAATTTCGACGCTTTAGGGAGTTTATCGTTCAATCGAGGGAGGTTACATGGAGTTTACACTGTAATTAATTAATTTTTCCAAGTCTAAGTAGTGACATACAAAACTATACCAAACAATACCAAATTTTACAGATATTCTTGCTATTTTAGTGTTATTCTTTAATATTATTTAATATCCAATCCACGTATTCTCTAACATCTGTGTAAACACCTGGGAATTCTGAACCGCATTGCGTGGGTCCATGGGAAACTATACCGTATTGTACATAACTGGTAACACCGTTATAATTTTCTTTTATCATTAATGGACCGCCAGAGTCTCCGCTACAAGAATCCTTTTTCAGATCTCCGGCGCAAAACTGTTTCTTAATATTTTTCCCGTTATATTTGTTGTAGAAGTTTTGACACTCAGCCAAGCTTTTGATCGGCACATCAACTTTTAATAATTCTGGTGATGGTATATGATCTTCCGTAAATCCCCAGCCCGTTACAGTTCCTTGTTTATTGTCTAGAACATTTTTACGCAAAGAAAGCGATGTTGGTAGACAGATGGGGTTAACATTTGCTGAAATCAAATAAAAAAAATTGTTAGGGTATTACTAAAATGAACTCTGCAACTCCTTTAGCTGTATGTAAAAGTTATTTTTCGGTGTTTAAAACTCTATGGATGAAGCTATCCAACTGAGCGTTTTTTCTTAATTGATTTTTAGCCGCGACTAGCGCAAGGGCATCTCCTGCGAGACACGAGCCTCGGCTTGGACCGTCGCGGAGGCATTGGTCGCCTAAGCAGCTAGTCGAAAGCTCACCGGGGTGAGTCTGTTGACGTAGGTAGTACCTTGCCTCCATATCCGGCGGAGGCGGTTGTTGTCACGGTCCCTACACAGGACCCTACCATCTGAGTTTATTTTTATCCTCTCGGGAGGCTCTCAGCTTGTTGTTAGCTATTGTGATAGGATCACCCGGATCGTGTAATACTTCCCTGGGTCTCCGTTTGTGTTTGATCAGGCGAGGAATGTAATCAGCGCTGTGGCGCACTAGTGGATTTGGGTGGTGTTCGGCGATAGAGCAGTAGTGCTCACTCGTTAGCTTAATCCATTGGGCTATAGTGGGGAGCTGTAGACGTTTTAGGTGGATTTTGGCGAACTGAGTGAAAATAATGTGGCCCGTGAGTTTAAACCGTTCGATTTGTATATATCTGTTGTGTTACATTTTTTTTAACATCAGATGAATCCACATAACTTTATAACTAAAACAGCATCGAACTTACAATAATTTAAGAAGATCTCGTCTTTCACTCTCAACAAAGCTATGTCATTTTCTGGCTGAAATAATTTGTAATTTTTGTGAGGAATTATTTCTTCTATATATAAGTCCTGGAAACAAGAAAAAATAATTCTTATTGTTTTATAGTTTTATATAAAAGTAGTAACATAGGCATTCAATTATGATAGTGGTGGCTTTTTTTAACACGAAGAAATTCATTTACGCATTTCTCTCTTGCAAGAGGATATATGCCTACGCATACGAACTATTATAAGCCTACCAACTGGGAGGTTTTTCACCGTCTTCAGTTTTTCCCTAACCTTTTCAGATCATGTATCGTCGGGGAACACGTAAGATATTAAACCCGATGAGCCCACGATGCGGAGTCTCGGCCACCTTCGTATTAAAAATATATAGTCAACTTAACCTCAGTCTCTACACCATACCTAGATTGGACAACAAAGCAAATCAAATACTGTAACAATTCAGGGAACTGCAAGAAATTCCGACTTCACGTGCAATACTTTTAAGGCATTTTCATAAGGCTTTATTAAAATTCGCCAATCCTCGAAACCGCCGTGATATGTTATATTTCGTTATAGTTATGTTCAATTTCAAAAATATTTATTTAAATAGGCCTCATAGGCCTCAGTTTTGCAAGTCAATTTACAATAGTAAAGCTACTATTGGTTCGGAAGATATACGAGAAGAACCAATAAGAAACTAATAGGGTTTAATTTTCTTATCGCCACATTAAAAATATTTTTTTGATATAGAATTATTCCTGATCTTCCCAGGCGTACCAAATATAATAAAAGTCGTATGTGCACACATGTTAAGATATAAAAAACCACCAAGTAATTTAAAGAGTTTAAACTGAAGGTTATTTAAGAGTAAACTATATGATTGGTTGAATGACAGTAATTTGTATAGTGTAAAGGAGTTTGTGGACGATATACATATAAAAATATTAACTTAATATTAACAATAACAATAATTTTTGGTTCGCACTTAGAACATTGGTCTGCATGCAAAAAACTATTCTTTCAAAGTATTTTGATATTGTATGCGTATTATTTCATCATGAAGAGTACCATTTTTAATGTAAATAAAGTTATATTATTATTATAACTTTATTGCAAATAGAATATAAATGCGTAACATTATACGACACGTCATCACACCAAATCTAAATGAGTTTATATAAAACTATGGGTACGTGGATGCACCCGGCCCATAAATTGGCGCATACTATTTAAGACCATAAGATAAAGAGGTGCTGAACTAATATAGCGGGCCCCTAAGAATTCTGACTCTGTCCAAATGTCATTATCACTTACTTGGTAATAGTCTTCACATACAGTCTTTCCTGATTCGTATTCGCAATCAACTGCTGTGTCGATATTTAACTCTCCTAATCTGACACCTGCAATTTTCTTATCAACAACACAGTGAGCTGCTGTGAGAATATATTTTGAATTAATAATACTTCCACCGCAGTTGAATTGGAAACCCATACCTGAAGTTAAAAAAAAACCAATGATTTCCGGGTGGCAGAAACCGTTCGAAATGAGGTTTCAAAGCGATTATTTACCCATATTTTAATTAATTCAGCATCAAATTACAAACAAGGAAATCAATTACAAACGTAGTGTATTCAAACTTTTTTAATTTTTCATTTTTTTCTGTCTATATAAAATGTCAGTGTATGTTATTGTGTAATAGCATTTTAAAATGGCATGACTCCATTTAAGTTTTATTTTAGAATAATATTTTTTTTTATAACAGCGGTAGCAAACGAGCAGGTGGCTCACCTAGGGCAAGCCTTTCTTCACTAATGGTAACCCCCAGCTCCAATGCGATCTTCATTTGAAGGTGCCCAAGCCCGATTGGTTTGGAAATACCTTTGTGGGTAGCTGATTTTATAAAAGAGTGATCCGCGCCCCAAAATTCCGTAGAAAGGTCAGTAGTAAAACGATAACCATGGATTTATAAATCAATATTGATGGAAATTATCATTTCCTATACATATATTAAAAATAATTTAGATTATATATAGATATATTGAATAAATAAAATTAAAAACTTTTTCATTATTATTACCAAACAAAGTTCATACTTTATTCTCTAGAGTTGAGCTGTAAAAAAAAACAACGTTTCAGTTAGTTGAAACTTAAAAGTTATATTAGACAACAATATGTATTAATATTTGATTGTTTCTTCTTTGAATGAACTTAAATTGGGCCAGCGCAGTCTCGAGCTTGCCAAAAATTAATTTTTGCCGCAACTATCGCAAGGGCGTCTTATGAGAGACCCTGTAAGACCCAAATGTCGGACATAGCCGCCGTCTGAGGGGCCGGACGGTATCTCATCTATATAACTGCAGAAGCGACGATGAGTCCACGTCATCTCTTCCGGCGAAAGGCTCTAACTTCTGTGTAATACTAACGATGCATGAAATACCCACGAGTGTTATAAGAGATCAGTGCCATCCACGGAAACTCGTAAAGCTTAGCCTTTGTGCCCCCAACAATGCGATTTCCCAAGATATTTCCACATTTTGCAGGCAGCAAACTTAACTTATCATTTGTACCGAATCTGACGTCAATATTAATTGAAGAAATAGGTGGGAAATCGGAACAGCACACCTATAAAATGAAAGTTTTCATGAAAACCTTATTTGTTTGAAATAAATACCGGATGAAATAAAATATGATTATTATTACTTTTAAACATTTGATGCTAAATACATTTATTCAAACAAAAATCATTGTAAATAAAACCTTGTAACTATGTGATTTTATAAACCTAGCATGAAGCAACAGTAATCCGTTTCAATCGCTAATTCAAATAACAAAAAAATATAATTTATTCGGTCTTTGGAAAGGCTTGACAAGGGCCGGGCGAGTGTCTTAATACTGTCATATCCGTGGGAGAGCTATTCTGAAGCATATCCTGACGCACTGATTAGGCCGGCTCGTCCGAAGTACAACCAAAGCGGGAATGGTTCCGCGATTGTCAATGGGCGACGGTGATTTATAGAGGAGACCCGCTTACTCCGTTCCATACAAACGGTGTTTCGATGTGTGCGTTTCAATTGCACAAGTGCCCTTTAACGTCTACAGTTTCTGCTGAGCTCTTTTTAAAATCGCAGAATATGCAGACATTCACTATAATAATAGCTGTATCATTAAAGCTTATTCATTTACCTTATGTTTTAATCTGCCATTTACGTTACCGGCGCCGCAAAATGCTTTACGGATCATATTTTTCACTTGAGGGCCCATATGATTACGCAGTTGATCCAAAGCTTCCTCGCACTTGTCGATCAATATGCAATCGTCGCAATTTCCTGGAATTTTTAAGCTTTTTGAGTATCAAAATGTTGTTTCTATAATAAGTATTTAATAAGGTTGACTGTCTTATTCTGAACGAATCAAACAAGTTGAAGGTATTTTGGTTGAAAATTTATGTGGTAAGGTTGAATGAATAATAAGGTGTCATCATGCATAATTTTATATGGTATTTTTTTAAGTTAATTTATAAGAGATTTTTTTATTATATAGCGGAAAATAAATCAGGTGGGTCTCCTATGCGAGCATTTTACGCCAGTTAAGAGGCATTTTTAAGAGCCTCTGATATGAAATCGGAGGCTCTTAAATTCACTTCATTCATTTTCATTCACTCACTCAGCGAAACACAGTAGAAGTACCATTTCAAGTACAACTACCGTTTCACGCTGAATATTCTGTGAGCCCTTGGTAGCACTTTGGACGAGCCAGTCCAATTAGTGTGTTAGCAAATGCTTCTGCAAGACTCTCCCACGGGTGCGATAGTATTAAATCACTTCTCGATCATTGTTAAGTTGTTCCAGAGATCAAATAAATTATAAATTAATTTATAAGTGTCCGGACCGGGCTTCTAACTCGATACCTCTCAATTCGTGGTGACTTTTCACTTCATGTAATTATACAAAAGTACGAGTAATAATTTACTGTGATTAAAAAAAAAAATTTATTCATTTTGGATTTGATTTCAATGTTTCCCTTAAATATACTGAGTACTGACCGCCAAAACTATAAAGTACCTACACTCTAAATAAACTTATTCGCAAGTACGTATTATTTTTGGGATACTTTAAGCTAACAGATTCTCTAATCTTTCCATGATTTAATAAATAAAATAGCTGTGTTTAATTTTTTTTAATAAATTAAGTAAAGATACCACAGACTCAAAGACATTACATTGGAGCCCTTTGAAATTAAACCACTTAAGCGGCGTAAGAAGCCGGGAACAAAACGAAACCGTTTCTTGTGGCGCTTGTCTATGGGCAGTGGTTATTTCTTACTTTAGTGAAGACACATTATACATATATTATCAAAACTATAGAATATATTGTTGCGTTACCAATTTTTATATAGTACAAAGATTTTTTCGAGACTTCTTCCATACATTCAAATTCTAAAGGTCACTACAAAGATTTGCTTCTCCCGGAAATAATTAAATGAATAAGAAATAATATATTATAAACAAATAATTCATATCAATAATTATAATAATACAAATTGGATACTAACCTATACCCCTTATCTCACCATTTTCTATATAAATAACAAATTATAAACATTTATCTGCTTTGAGTGTTTTATAATTAATGTTAGTATAACAAATAAATATAAAATAATAAAATTATTCTTGCACTGGAAACTTACGTTGACTTAAAACTCCATTGAATATCGCTATCACTAAAAAACTTAAAAATAAATATTTTAACATGTTTAATTTAAATATGCAACCTAAACCGATGTATGCTACTAGAAATCCGTATGCCGACTAAATATTTTCTGTCACTAATGGAACTTTATAACATCGCTGACATGTATTTGTAAGCGTTTTCCTTAAGATACAGACATATAACCGTACCATTGGGAATTCCTGAACATATTTATTTATTTGTAACAAAATAATTAATTTAACTATGAATATAAGTATATTTTCCCTGTTTTTTTTACATACTTCAATTACACATTGAGGCAACATGCATTTAGCCCATAGTGACCAGTTCACGATATAATATTTAATAATATATTTATGAGTTCAGTATATGATAAATTGATGATGAAATTGGGATTTTTCTTTATTGTTCGAGAAGTATGATAAGGCATTTATGTGATTAGCCTTATGATTTTAATTGAACTTTGAACTTTAATAACCCAAGAAATGAAGTTTCATTCTTCTTTTTGCCCGTGCGACGAAATAGGTGAATGAGTTGGTATATCTACACCATTGCAAAATGTATTACCATTATTTATTTAATTTTTATTTTTCATGTTATAGCGGAAAACGGAGCAGATGGGCCTATATGATAATAAGAACACCGCAGTCCGTGTACAACGGCGCCACGCATTGTTTGTGTTGTTCGCTTTTTACGCCGTTTGAGCGGCACTTTTAAGGGCCTCCGATATCGTCACTCAATCAGTAAAACACAGTATAAGCACCGTTACAAGTACAACTACTATTTGACGCTGAGTTTTCTGTGAGCCCGTGGTATCAGTGCGGACGAGCCTGCCCAATGAGTGCGTTCCCATATGCTTCAGCATGGCTCTCCCACGAGTATGACGGGGAAGGTAGAAATATTTTCATATGCCAATAGAAACCCGATTATGCGGTGTTTCCCAATTTATCTATCTTCGGTAACATAGTTGACAGGTATACAGCTCATATCTACTGAAGCATTACCTTCGAATAGGAGTCGTTTTTTCGTGAAACATTTTGACAGGTATAACTGCTATCATGCAGAAGATTCAGTCACAAATGACATACAGCACTCGAAGCTTTAGGCGAAATCAGACACGAGTTATACAGGAGATAACTTAGATTTATTGATCCGTAGTTCACCACCTAAATGAACGAAAAAAATTAAATCGCATCTTAAGAACTTTCCGATATAATTATTATCTTATTTGGCATAGTTAGATATTTTTCATTCTTACCAGTATCTTTATTAACTACTAAACCTAAATCTATTTTTCTTATACGCATAAACTCCACACATACTGATCGATTTTGTTAAGAACCATGAAATTCGTGTTCAAACCTTGGCTTGAATAATAATGTAACAATTTAATTTATAATTTATTTGGTCTTCAAAAGCGCTTGATATGGACCGGGAGAAGATTTTAACACTGTCATACCAGTGGGAGAGTCATACTGAAGGCTTTGCTGGCGTACTTAATGGGCTGGTTCATCCGAAATAATACAACGGGCAAAAAAATACGAGCATATAACAGTACTAGTACTGTATTTTGCTGATATTATCGGAGAACCGTTAAATTTAACCGTTTTTTTATGGAAACGGTAAACAAGTAGAAGGGTCAACTAGGGTAAGCAGTCCTTCTTCTATGGAAGCCCTTAATCCTTGCAGAGGTAGCGATCCCAGCCTTTATAGGATGCGTACGGTTGTTTTTGAAGTTGTATTTCTTTGTAAATAGCTCTGCAGGAAGCTGGTTCTACAGTGGCTCGGCACTAACCGTTTTAAAAAACATAGAGTTGATTCGAATGGAACTTTGTATTCGCCTCGATGTTTGATGAGGAAAGTCTTTTAATAACATCAGTGTTTTTAATGTAAAAACTTGTAAAATTATTATACGTTTATAGTTTGACTTTATGCCTATAAATAATACAAATTCATTGTTTAATATATATATATTTTATTGCTGGATATATAATTTTTTTATAGGCTCTTTACAAATGAAATTGGCATTTTTCTTCCTGGTTTCTTTGATCTCAGTGTCACTCGGTTTAAAAAGTAAACATTTTGAACAAATATGAAAACAAAGTTTGAATACCAGCGTTCTGCACAAACAGCTCTAAGAATTCACGATATATATGCGTACGATATTGTAAAAGAAAACAGTGTATTTTTGGTTCCAATTGTTGTCAATTTCGGCCTGTAGATCCAAACCCGTGAGTGGCTGGAAACCAACGTAGATAATTAATAACTAAAGGAGCCATAGAAATCCTCGTCAGAGGGAGCTGCAGCAGGCATGTTGTTCATTGAGTTGCTGTTTCGATTCACTTGAAGTAAATAGGTAAGGTGAAGAAGCTTGAAAGATACAAAAATAAACAGGACCAAACGCCAATTTTCAGTTCTCAAGTTTATCTAATATCCAATCCACGTATTTTGTAACATCTGTGTAAAAAGCTGGGATTGCGTTACCGCATTCTTTACTTCCTGCCGACACAATACCGTATTGGACATATCTGTTGACTTCATTATAATTTTCTTGCATCATTAAAGGACCGCCAGAATCCCCTGAACAAGAATCTTTGCCAAATTTTCCTGCACATATTGTATTATTATTGATATTCTGGTTATATATTTGACATTCAGATTGGTGATGAATCGGCACATCAACTTTTAATAATTTTTTAGAACTTCTGCCACTTTCTGTAATTCCCCAACCGGTGACTGTTCCTTCTTTACCTACTATTACAATATCACGTAGTGATGGAGATATTGGTAGACAAACGGGTTGAACGTTCTCTGAAATGAAATAATAATTTCAATGATCGTAAAATTTAAACACAACTAACTGATTACTTAGATAGTCATTTAATAAGGATCTAATTGATTAATATTACTTGTTTTTGAATCTTTTAAACTCAACATGATAGATTGTAGAACTGAATGAATAGATTATTAGAAAATTCTTACGATGATCAAAGGATATCTCTTCCCGTACTCGCATCAAAGCGATGTCATTAGTTATTGTCGACCTTTGGTAGTCTTCATGGACAATTGTTTGTTCTATGAGCAAGTCCTGTAAACAAGAAATATTTTTTTTATGAAAATAGGATTCATGAAGCATGGACAACCATGGCTTATGGAGCCATGTTTTAGCCTCTGCGGATGCGTCGTCAGCATTTAAGGTAAGGCTTTTTTAAAATTCTCCAATTGGTTTAAAATTATTTCATTTTAATTTATCCCTGTCAGTTTCAAAATAACTCTGCAGCTAGCTGATTCTACAAAGTGGTGGTGCATGGCATAAAATGCCTTAAAAACCCATAATTCAAGAACGATTCAATTCAATTATGATAAAAAATTTTTTAGAAAAGTTGACGCTCAGTTTTTAAAATTTGAAAATAAAATTAACTTAAATAAAATTAGGTTAATTTTTTGCAATTTTTTAGGTATCATTGTTGTCTATTTTTTTATAGTTTGGCGGAAAATGGAACAGGTAGGTCTCCTATATGGTAAGAGAACACCGCTGCCCATGAACAACTACGCCACAGTCCGCACATTGATTGCGTTGTCGGCTTCTTTACGCCACTTAAGCGGCATTTATATGGGCCTCCGAAATCCTCACTCACTCTGCGAAACACAGTACAAGTACCGTTTCACGCTGAATATTTTGTGATTATATATTTGTAATCACTGGTGATCAAAGAGCCAAATTATCCCCTCAATATTCTGAAGACATCCCGGACGTCAGCCTATGCGAGATTGGTGATGCTCTGGAGCAGCTTAGGAATAATAGAGCTCC
>DWCF01007531.1:0-10542 GCA_018230265.1 Delias oraia
AACGACAACTCTTTATAACGCTATAAAATGCACAGTCCCTTCAGTGTCGTTATATAGAGTTTACACTGTATTTTATATATATAAATCTCTTGTACCTTCGTTAAAAATCGAGCCTGTGAGTGTTTCGTTCATTGCCAATTCGCCTCACCGTATTTTTTTAGTAGTGAAGGTTTCTCTCTGCGGTAAGCGCCACTCACGTGTTCTAAGCCAGTTGTAATTATAGAACTACTCAGGACTGCTTTGGGTTTGTTTCTTTTGCTCATTTCCTTCCAATGCACAGAATTTCTCACATTATGTTTATACGTGATTAATGAGGTACAAGCAGGCGCCCATTATATTACCAACATTTCAAGTTTTATTTAATTGGTTCCAGAAAGCTTAGAAATAAATACTGGTTAGATACTTTTATGGTTACGTGTATGTATCGTCTTTGGATACTGCAAAAAATGTGTTTATGATTATAGACATCTTAACCATTTACTTAAATACCTACCACGTTCATAGTGGATATTTTCTAGTGTATGGATTTCCTAAAAAAAGTCACTATCTCGTGAAGCTCGTAGCTTAAAGTTTTCAAAGTGTACCATGAAGCGAGAGGTATCGGGTTCGAATCCTGTTCCGGACTATTATAATTTAATTTTATAATTTATTCCGTGGTTATTGACGGTGGCCGGGCGAATGTCTTAATATTGTCGCACCCGTAGGAAAGCCCTGCTGGAGTATATGAGGACATCGGAAGCCCTTAAAAGTGCCACTTAAGCGGCGTAAAAATTCGGCAACACAACGAATGCGCGGACTGTGGCGTGGTTGTTCATGGACAGCGGTGTTCTCTGACCAGATAGGAGAACAACCTGCTCCGTTGTCCGCTATAGAATAATAAAAAAAGAAGGATCAATAATCTTTTTTTCCAATGTTTTTTATAGCAGTGCAATATTGTGACAACATAGAGAGAGTGTAGGCAAATAATTAATAAAGAACGCCGTCTCCTAATATAAAGCGATTTTTTTGTTTATCAATACAACGCTTTCAGATATGTGATCGACTTTATTGCGTAGGCAGTAAAAGTTTTTGAGGACTTATTTACTTGATTTAAAATAAATAATTACTGGTTTTTAAAAATCTATTGATATTTTTAAATATTTCTTATTTAAGGTGAAGTCAATAAAAGACGAATGTTAGTTAGTATTTTTTTCTAAACACATAGTGTCGACAATGGCGCGTGCTAGTCTTCTGGTGAGATGCAGCGCGGATCGGTCGATCTTAGAGCGCCGGATGTATTGTGAACACTCAGGTACCATTGTTAGATTGCAGGTTTCCTGCGAAAATATAAGTTTACATAAAATATTATTAAAAAATCTACGCATAAATGAAACTATATATGTAAAACATGGTAATATCTAACAGTGTCCGTTTTTTATCTTAAATAGTATATTTCATGAAAATCATATAATGTTGATTTCTGCGACTGGATTACTGTGTTGTTTCTTAGTATTCATACCATTATCTCCATCATAATACGAACTGTGAAGAGACGTGTGAACCAGTTATCCATGGAGACACAAAGAGGCGAAAGAATGTATATTAAACACATCGTAACATATGGCTACATATGAATCTATTCGTATCGAGTAGGGACGATACTTCCTGTTTTAAATTAGTTAACCTAATAAATACTTATTTCTAATATAAAGGATAAATAAAAAGAAAATATAAAGGATAATTCTTCATTGCTTGATGCATATTCTATTGTAAAACATTTTATTGTGCTTTTACAATGGCAGCCATATTAATAATAATATTTAAAATATGAGATAATTACCTTGTAATGATTTAGTTGTACTTCTTTGTGAGGCGCCGCCCAACCCGTAAACCCTGCTGCCCCAATGCTCGCCAAAGGATAATGATTGAACGCAGTTAGAACTTTCTTCGTGAGCATAAAGCTCTTGCTGTAGTATCCTATAGGGCTGACTGTAGCCGAACTAACTACATTCCGAGCCAATTTAGGCGCTGTTAGATTTTTTACACAATCATTTAGATTAAACCTACTTATCTCTTGACTATTATTAAAAGTATCATATATTTCGTCAAAAGATGTATCGTGTATTCGTACGGCATCCCGCTTCATAAAAAGCTTTATCCTATTTCTAATTTTACTATCATATTTGTACATATTTTGCATGAAATCAAAGAAAAATACATTCCGCACCAATATCGCAGAATGGCGGGCTGGATCCCAGCCGTGCCGGGAGAGCCTTTTCAAAAGCGTATGCCAATTATAGGCTTCTTTAGGAACTATTACCTCGTCTACATCTAGAGGAACAATAAATTCGGTTTCTAGTATATTCCTATATAGACAATCATTATACGATACTAAGTGATCACGTCGTCTCTGCCACAGAGACCGATGAACTGTATTTTTAATAGGAACTTGGAATAGTCTAACGAGTCCTTTCGACTGATAACGCAGCAGAGTTTCTTCAGTATTCTTACTAATACTATCTACATAAATATCGATCATTTGTGCGCCTAAGATTCGATTGATCTCAAGCCATTCTATTAGTGATATGGAGATATCCTCTTTGAAATTCATATCTTTCACACATATTGTAAATTTTCTTTGATAGTTGTCAACCGTTTTTGGACTTATATGGAATCCATTTGTGGGGTTATTGCATGGTTGTGTGACGATAGAGACGGTTGCTTTATGTTTTATGGGCTCGATCAAAGGGCAAGACAGTAGAAAAGGCGTGTCTACATCGTTTGAGCTTTTGTCCCAATCTTGCCACCATATTTCTATGAGTTTTGCTGCAACTACTTCTACTGAATCTTCAATGTGTTTAAAGCGGGTTTGACAGTACATATCTTCTAATGATGACAAGTTTCGACCTGTAAGGACAACACATAGTTAAATTTAACATATACAATATAGGTGGAATGAAATATATTTTATTTGAATCGTTTAGTTACGCGAAAGAAATTATGCTCATATCCTACCACATTGTTTTTTTATAATAACTGGGTGGCAAATGACCAGGAGGCTCACCTTAGACAAGTGATCCACCACCTATGGAAACCCGGGTGCTGGTGCACTTCTTCAAGAGAGTAAGACTCTCTTGAAGAAGTTTTTAAAGATAACCAAGTCATATGGATTTGTAACAACTTCTGTAGGCAGATGATTTCACAGAATGATTGTACGCTGAACAAAATACCTTAAAAATCGCTTAGTTCTGAAACGACAAACATAGAGGTGATACAGATGAAACTTTGTATACTGCCTCGATGTTCAATGATGAAATTCAGCTGCAGGTATTGATACAAACAGCTCCTCAGATAATCCTCCACGCAACGCAAAAGAGTGTAGCTGATAGACAAGGATCTTTTCGTAAATTTATAATTTACATAGCTAAAGTAGTTTTTCACTAGATTTTATAATTATCTCAATGTTGTGCGTGATATACAGCTCGCGTGTTTCCTGTTAAATAAAAGCTGTAGTCTGTGTAATTCTACGAATATTTAATACGTTGAAGACAATTTTCTTATACTTTAAAATTATACTTATTTAAATGACGAAATTGTATCGTATGTGTGTTATTTAAATTAAAATCTGTTCTTGTGAATTGCCGGGAAACTAGTTTGCAGAATTGCATGAAATTATGCCTTTGCAATATGTAGCTATATTCCTATAGGTAACAGGAACGTTATAACACTTATATAATAGTAATTCTCTAGAATCACTTCCCTCGGTAGATAGTGTAGCGGTTTACTCAGTATGATTACGGTATCCTATGCAAAGACTATTCCTTTCAAGCGATATGACATTAGTAAATTATATAGCGGAATAGGCGGGCGGTGATAGTAAGACCGTGGTCCGTGGAAAACCGTTTCAAAATACGCGTTTTGGTTGTGTTAACGGCTGTTTATTTTCCTTCAGCAACAAGTTAAATTTATTGAGCTTTCGAAATCCTAACTCATTTGATTTAACATTTCACATTGGAATTTTGTGACGCTTGCCTTTTAGAATATTAGCAACATAAATAATTAAAAATAAACCAGCTAGACCTTCAATGTCAAATTAACTTGGAAGAAAACGTTTACCAATTATAAAAATAATTTTTACCCGACTCTGAGCTGTTTGAGGGCTGGTAACAATACATTGTTAAGCTAAAAAAGCTTAACTTTGTAATTGTTATTTACGTTTTGCAAAAGATTTACGTGATACATACGACTAATTGCCAAATTTTGGAAAAATAGCCACCTAAGTTGTTTTATTTTTAATATTACAACAATTCCATTTTAATTTGACAAATTATTACCATAGAAGCGTCCATAAACACGTAATGTAATTTTAAACGATTTGCATATATCACGAAAGAAAACAAATAAGGTGAACACAAGAATACATTCAATAAAATGCAAGTCATATTATAAACAATGTCGCAAAGTACAAAGTAAAATTCCTCACGTCAAACGTTCCTTAAGAGAATTGTCTTAAAACCATATGGCGAGTGTTGCTTTAATCTGTACGTCAGTGTATAGGAATAGCGTTTATCTTTCCTCTCTGGAATTTACACGACGCCTTCTCTCGACTCGAGTGACAAATGAGTGCTAGCTTATCGCCTGCGTCCGCGCCGACTTGCTCAAAGTCTCTCCTTTCAGGCCGTACGTTACCACGATAAAGGTATTTTATTCAGTGTATGCCGCGTTTAGCATAATCTGATTGTTGAATGAGGTCAAACGAATTTTTGTCGCGTAGATAAAAATCTGATACTTTTTAACAAAGCTTGAGAGATATTATGAACGTATAAAAATATTACATAAGGACTGAAATTATATGCATATAATGTTGTCTTTAATGGTCTTCTTTAAGTAATATAAAAATGTCCATGTCTTATGAGGCAACTTTGCAAATATGGTTTCAGAATGTGTATTGAATACTTTATCATATGTTACTTTAAAACTTTGAGTTAAATTAACATTTTAAACATTTATTGTTTATTCACATACTAATCTACACAGCTCATAAATGCCATAGAATATAGTTCGGGAACCAACATCTCTACGCAACGCAAAAGAGTCAAGCCGATCGAAAAGGATTTGTTCGTAATATACATACCATACATTATTATTGTTTCAAGTAGAAAAAATAAATACTTATTTTATTTTCATAGTACTCTACAAGTATTTTTAAATTAATTTAAAATGTGAATTATATCAGAAGAAGACGTATGTCTGTAACAGTTAAGCGAACTCTTAAGGCCTCATTACTGGTTTTGAGATTGCGATAAAACTGTCATGTTCAAAAATAAGTAGTAGTTATCCATTATGTAAAATTTTTTAAAAATTATCTGACAGATCGCGCGCCCACGGGCCACGTCTAAATCAATAGCACTCGTCAAGCGTGGCGCCTAGATCCCGAGTTTATATTAATTATATAAAATTTATTTTTTCAATTAATTGGTATAAGCTGGATCGATTCAATTTCTGATCGCCGTTTTCACGTGAAGCAATCTCAATTTTTATTTATTTATATTATTCGATCTTTGTTACATTGCCGCTTTGCGTAAAATCTTGATAAAGATCTAGGTTTTTAGTAACAGTAACATACAGTACATTTGTACTCTATAAATAAATAAAAGTAAACTTAAAGTGACGCGGTTGTACATGGGCGGCGGTGTTCTTTTACCATAAAGGAGACCCATCTGTTCCATTGTCCACTACACCATAAAAATCTAAGTTTGCTTATAGTTCAATTAAACCTTTAAATGGTATAATAACAGTAAAAACCGCTAGAAATAAATAAAAACTTAAATATAATAAATATAAATCAAATATAAATTCATATCCGAGAAAAATTATTAATTTAATCGGATTATAAAGAATAAAGGCACGGTACATAACTCCACTCGTACGGACTGAAAATATGACACCGGCGTAAATTTCACCGCTTTAAAATTACCCAAGGCGGTAGTCGGCAGATTTACCTCGATAGGGCTCACTCCGCAGCAGTCCACAATTAATTGGTTTTCTTTATTTATGTGCTGAGTAAAATGCGTATGGACTTACAGTTAGATCAAATCTGCGTGCGTTATTACAAGCAGAGCTGTATGAAGTTGTAGAGATACTATCAATTTAACATTGAAGAATTAATACGATGATGTATAGTTGTTGTTATGCGATCGATATTTTTAAAATGACAACAGTTTAAGCATTATTTCATGGTCAGAAAACGTACTACCATAACATTAAGTTGTTTAGAATGTTTTTTTTCTTCCTATAAAAATGAGGATTTTTATTCATATTTTCAGTTATATTTTAAAAGTTCGCCGAACAAAGAGGCTTAATTAGATAAATTTAAATTCAAAAACTTATGCAAGATGGTACAACAATTGGAATTAAAACCTGAGTGCTTGTATTATTCTTTGGCTGTCATAAACTAGAGCTAATGTGCAACCGTCATGTTTCGTACTTATATCATTACAGTGGCATTTGGAGGATGTTCTTACTCACCGTGGAAAATGGCAAGAATGCGTACGTAATGCTGTGGCGCCCTGTCGTCGTAATACGAAGCGTATAATGACACTCGGGCACCTTTTACTTGTTGCCAAAAGGCTTCTCCAATCTGAGGTGACCACGTGCGATTCTGAAACAATAAGATTATGTAAATAAAACTCTAAGTGCAGCACCGATTTTTTTTATAGTATAGCGGACAGCTTAGCAGGCGGGACACCTATATGGTAAGTAAACACCGCCGCCCATGGATAACGGTGCCACAGTACGCGCATTGGTTGTGTTGGCAGCTTTTTACGCCACTTAAGCGGCACTTTTAAAGGCCTCCGATATCCCCACTCACTCTGCGAAACATAGTACAAGTACCGTTTCACGCTGAGTATTCTGTGAGCCTGTGGCATTACTTCGGACGAGCCGGCCCAATTGATGCGTCCAAATATGTTTCAGCATAGCTCTCCGACGGGTGAAATACTTATATTTATTCGTGGTTTTAAATGAATGATTTTAAGAGGATACATTTAAGGAATCATTTCTATAAATCATATTATCAGAATTTATTATAATAAAACTAAAAATATAGTGAATTGATAGTTTAAAATTTCCATTTATTCAAAAGAGTAAGTGGTTTAATTTACAACGTACTCCTTTGCATCTTTCGAGAAAGTATAAGTTAAACCTGATTTATTCTAAGTAATTTGAAATGTATCCAGAGCGATGCAGACAGAATTCGACTTTGATTCAAAGACTTAGAGACTGGAATGCCTAAAGAAGCTACAAAGGCTTTTCCTCTGAGAAAGGATTTAATAGTGAGGGAGTCGTGTCTGATTAGCCATTGTGCTTTCTATAAACATCACAGTGCTTTTTGCTAGCTCTTTCTCTATTGTTGGGCCGGGTTATGTATTCATCAAATAGTTAATTGGTCTTTTTGAAGCTTTATTGTGGCGTTTTACGTCCTATTTAGATTTTCTTATAACACCTTTTGTATAACTAAAATAAATGTATGTTTGTCCTCTATACGTTAAAACAATTTTATTTCTATTTTAATTAAACTATTTGCTACAACGAACCAAAGGCTTTATTTTATTATTAATTTCTTAATAAGTGGTATAGTAACAACATACAAAAAAAACATTAAATTTACTGTTTGATCTTCTCGAATGAAGAATAAATTTTTTATAACACCTATGGAAATTATTATCTTTAAAAAAAGTTTAAACTTAATGTTAATCTACTCTGTCGTTCATTTCTTACTCTTATAATATTGTTAGTTACTATTTTTGTGCACCATTTCTCTGAGGAATCAACTGCTAGCATAGATATTTCCAAACTGCTGGGGCTGGGATGTCCATGGGTGGGGATCGTGAGCCTCCTGCTCGTTTGCCACCAATAAAAAAAAAATTGTATATTATAATCAAAAAATCTTTTATTTTTTAATACATCAAAACCTGTCAAAATGTCAACATAGATTTAATTGACATTTATTGATTGATTTATGTGATTCTACCCATACGGAAAAAACTTTTAACATCTGACTATTATATCTTTTTTATATTTAACATATAAAATATTAATAGCATGAATGATAATTATACCGGTTCTGATCATACTATATCATTATTATTCGAATCAAATATAATTATTTTACTAAGCAAAAAAAGATTCAACTCTCAAATTATACAGGTAAGTACAATTTTCGTAAGAGCACCGTTCTCATAAATAATCTAATTGACTTTTATGGGTAAACTTTAATAAAAAACATTTTAAGAGTACTTACCCACATTGGCTTTACGTCCTGTTTGATTAGATAATGTTGATGGAACGTAAATTAATTAAAAGAAAATTAAAAAAACCGTTTCGATACGCTTTGTGATGGTAATCATTTTTATTAGTTAACCTAATCTTATAAATAAAGTATACATAACAAAAGAGTATGAATGTACAAAAAACAGATAAAAAGAGGAAATTCAAGTGAAAAAATATAACTGAGTAATCATTAATGACAATTTACTTAAACGTTTCTTTTTTCTTAATGACATCTGTCAAACGCATAGAAAAAAAAGATTGAATCTATGCTCAAACCACAGTTTATTTTGCAACAGAATTGTACAGTTGCCAGCGGTGGCGTGTATTAGAAATAGCTCTTGAATATTGATTTCTGGTTTTGCATCCAGCAATAGATTATCACTATCATTGCGAAACGAGTTTTACTTGCAATAAGGGAAGAACACGTCGTGATTTGATAGCCGTATATCTTTATTCTTGACGGGAGGTTATTGAAAATCATTTTTGTATTTCACTTTGATCTAATACGATTATTATGAGTCACGTTTTTAAAATTAATGCTTAATAATTATAGATACTATATATTTCAGATTATTTATATAATTACATATTAACTGATAAACCAGAATAACTTTATGCATGTACATATAGAAAATATTATGGCTATCCGTATGTTACACAGACACTTAAAATAAAGGTAGTAGAAATACGCCTTTATGATTTAGTATTTCAGTAAAAGTGATGGTGTTCTATTTGATTGATTTATAAAAAAATTGCGTACACTATACATTTCAATAATTATAATATGGAAAAATAATAAAAAAAATCTAAATAATTAAAGGAAATACCCAAGATATGCGTGCATATCTTGGCCATGTCAAGATGCCTTTATATCTACTATTTATGAGAATTAGAAATAGGGTGACTTTTTATAAGCAAGCTGTGATGATGATTATCTAGTTCATTGAATATACACTTAATGTCCATTGAAGTGTAATTTTATTTTAATATAAGCAAGAAATGCAAACAAAATGTTAATAAAAGCTATATATTGATGAGAATGCAGGAAGTCCATGCAGACAACAATTCACAATGCATCGCATTTCTTACTAACGCTTCTTACACTCGGGTGCATTATTTACACCCTTTCAACTTCATGATAATATATATTCTTATTTAATGTGCATATTGTATACAAGTTTTGGAGTAAGTAATATAGAAAGCTAGTTTAAAACAACATTTTTGATTTAGCAACATTATACTTAGTTTGTTATTTTGTATTAAAAGTTTGATATGTTTGTTGGTTGTGCCAACGTTGAACATTCCTAACAATATCAATGTTTTACAGTGGTAAATGGGATATTTAAGATTATATTCTTTTTATGGTATATAGCGGACAACGGAGCATGTGGGTTTTCTATATGGTAAGAGAACGCCGCCCCCATAGACAACCGAGCCATAGTCCACGCATTGGTTGTGCTGCCGGATTTTAAGCCACATAAGCGGCATTTTTAAGGGCCTCCGATATCCTCATACACTCAGTGAAACTCACTGTAGAAGCACCGTTTCTAGTACAACTATCATTTCACATTGAGTATTCTGTGAGAAAGTGGTATTACTTTGGACGAGCCGGTCCAATTGGCGTCAGCATTTTCCTTAGCATGGCTCTTCCTCGGATGTGACAGTATTAAGATACTCGCCCGGCCACTCTCAAGCCCTTCCAGAGACCGAATAAATTATAAATTATAATTATCCGGACCGGTATTCGAACCCGATACCTCTGGTTTCATGGTAGACTTAATAAACCACTTAGCTACGAGGCTCTTAAAATTCTCAATTTAGTTTAATTCCTATTTAATCACGTATTAATATAGTATTCACCAATTTTAAAAATTATCTTTAATTTGTCATATGCGTTTCATTTAAGTTGTTAAAATCTTTGACAAACAATCATAACCTAGTTTGACTGGCAAAGACAGTTCAGAAAAGCAAATTAAATCAAAACATATTAAAAATACGTCTTATATTTCTTAGGGACTTGTGTTTTATTCGCTTATTATTAATATTGTGAAAAAATATAATTTACATCATCATCATCATCATCCTCAGCCCATTTAAGTCAACTGCTGGACATAGGCCTCTCCCAAAGACGCCCACCCGCGAGGCGTAAAAGGCAACTAAAGGACACTTCACCGGAGGGTGGGCAGCAGCGCCCTTTCGAGTACAGCAGATGTTCTGCAATCACCAACCCGC
>DWCF01007532.1:0-10541 GCA_018230265.1 Delias oraia
GCATGGCTCTCCCATGCGATTGTTTTTTCTCTTATTTCCAATATAGTTTAAAATATAACGTAGTTTACAATTAATATTTCCTTAGATTTTTTGTCACTTTAAGTTTTTGTAATTTTAATTGTTTTTTTTATATATTTTAAGAACTCTCCGATAGAGTATATAAATATTATAGACTTGCATTATTTTCGACATTGTTCTATACGTCCTATGTCATTTATCTCTGTTAGTTTTATCTCAATATTCATATCATGTTGTCGCATCGTAGTTATGGTTCCGTGTTTCTATTTCTTTTGCAACTTCGCATTTCGTTCTCTAAGCGTCAATATCTCTTGAAACATAAAAAGCGAAAAGTTTTTTAATTAAAAATAAACATTAATTTCGTCATTTTTTATATTACACTTAAAACAGAGTGTTAGATAGAATTATGAACGAATAAGGGTAAAAGGTACCCTGAGATCCTCGTAGCTTAATGGTTTTAAAAGTGTACCATGAAGCAAGATGTATCGGGTTCGAATCCCGGTCCAGACAGTTATAACTTTAATTTATAATTTATTCGGTCTCTGGAAGGGATTGACAGTGTTCGGGTGAGTGTTTTAACACTGTCACACCCATGGGAGAACTACGCTGAAGCATATGCTGCCGCACTGATTGGCCCGGATCGTCCGAAGTGATATCACGGGCTCACAGAATACTCAGCGTGAAACGATTCTTGTACTGTATTTCATAGAGTGAGTGAGGATATTGGTGGCTCATAAAAATGCCGCTTAAGCGGAATAAAGAGCCGCCAACACAACTAAAGCACGGACTGTTGCGCAGTTGTTTATACGCGACTGTGTTCTCTTACCATATAGGAAACCCACCTGCTCCGTTGTCCGCTACAGAATTAAAAAAAATAGTTCTGGGTATACTAATTTGTAAGCGTTTCACAATAGACAGAATTAAAAGTTTATTTTGCAATAGAAATTTAAATCGTTTGAAAATAGTTAATCCGTATTGTAGCCACTGAACCGCTTGTTAAGAATAAAATAAATTAAAAATTACACGCTTCATTTATTAATACTCTGTGAAGTGAAAAATTAGGTTTGCTTTAGCTGCAAAAAGCAAATCTTATTTTAGCATTTACTTTAAATTTATTGAATACAAGGTCGCATATCTTCAAAGAGAACAAAAATTATAAGTGCTTTTAAATATATGTTTTTGCCGAAACGAAAACCATAAAAATAAAGCAAATTAAATACATAGGTACATTATGTTATGCATTTTTTTAATAGTTTTCCTATCATTTAAATAGAAAAGATGTAGTTATTTCTATTCGAAACATCAAATAATTTAACTATTACTTAAACAGAGTATATTAGATATTTTTTACAAAATAAATAAAATTCTACAATATTATAAAGTAAAAATCAAATTTACTTACTGCTGACAAATGCAACCACATCTGAGAATTAATTCACTCATAATGGAGAACTTATTTGTAGCCATTATAAAATAGCGCAAACCAGTCCAACAATTGTGATGTAATAATATACAGGTTTTCCGTATATTGTCGTGTCTGATTTCTGATAAAGATAAAAATAGAACCAATTGTGTCGTTTGTGGGTTTTATTTCTTCGAAACGTACGGTATTGCAATAATTACCGTACATTTTGATAAATAAATAAACAAAAATGGCGTAATATGGATTTCACAACCCTAAAATAAGATTGTGGCATTGGATGAAGGAGGGCTACAGCTACTACACAATAATATTATTTGTGCATACGTACGAAATAGGTGCATTTTTTGTTGCAAAAACGAGATGGAAAACTAAGAAACATTTGATTTTACCAGTTTCTAAAGGTATAGAAAAACCTTTATTTATTTTTTTATCATAACATTTGCAGCAGTGTCTTTAATTTGCAATAAAAATTATTTGTTTTATTTATGTGAGGTAGACAATGAAAGTATATTAAACTTTAACTGTAATAATCCAGTTATATTCACTAAATTAAGGTTACTTACAGTTGCCAAGAAAGGTTTTGTCAATGAGTGACGTTTTCAGCAACTCGGTAGCAAGCCGACATCTTGTATACCTCCGACAATCGCAATAAACTATTAATAAAAACGCTAGATAAATACGCATAGTAAAATATAGGTACACGTATAAAATGCATGAACGTATTACTTCTTCTGTCTTATCATAGTGATATGTTTTACGGAGTTATATAATTCATAGGTATTAATTGATAGTAAATCTAAACACTTAAATAATGTTTATTGATAATATTGGATTTGAGCACGCTTTGTATTAAAGCATTCGTTGAATTCTGATTAGATTCAATACAAATATACTCAACACACTTATAACACTTTAATACACAACAAAAACAAAGAGAGCCTCGTAGCTTAATGGTTTTAAAAGTGTATCATGAAGCGAGAGGTATCGGGTTTGATTCCCAGTCCGGACAATTATAATTTAATTTATTTGGTCTCTAGAAGGACTTGACTGTAACCGGGCGAATGTTTCAATATTGTTGCATCCGTGGGAGAGCCATACTAAAGCAAATGCTGACGCACTATTAGGGCGGCTCGTCTGAAGTGATTCCACGTGCTCTCAGAATACTCAGCGTGAATAGGTACTTGTACTGTATTTCGTAGAGTGAGTGAGGATATCGGAGGCCCTTAATCTGCAACACAACTAATGCCGGACTGTAGCGCGATTGTTCATGGGTGGCGGTGTTCTCTTAACATATAGGAGACCCACCTTCTCCGTTTTTCTTTATGGAATAAAAAAAATAAGAAAAAATATATAATAAATATAGCATCATTATTATATTTAGATATGATGAAAAATAAGAAAAATAAAGATAAATTTCGTACAAAAAAAATAATAATTGATGAAGATTATATATAATGACTGCATATGTAGGTATTATGTAATTCCTATTTAAGATTATAAAAAGATATCGGTATTGTTTAAAGTTTTTAACACTGTAATAAAATATATATAGCCATGCTGAGCATATGCTGACGCATTAATAAAGCCAGCTCTGACAACGTGATAACACATGCTCAAAGAATATAAGCGAGCAAAACATCTTGTAGGTTTCTATAAAATGAAAAATAAACAAATTAACTAAGATTCTCTTTGGTAGTAAATTTGTTGTTTGGTGGTCTTATAAAAAAGTAGATATATTTTTCTGAATCATTTTATCTACATAATACTATTGGAATTCGTAATATACACATTCTTTACATCTAAAAGGTTCAATTGTAGACCAACTAAGGTGATCTTCGGGCGATGCAGGTCGCCTCCGACAGGAATTCATGGAAGTCCAAGAGGAGGTCTATGTCCAGCAGTGGACTTCTTACAGCTGAAATGGTGATGATGATGATGAAGGTGTCTTAGTAATCACATTAATACTCTTCAGTATTAGAAATTTCATTTAAGGGTTCACATTTCACTAAAACTTTTTTTCTAATATAAGTTCAATTCAATCACAATAATGGTGAATTTCATGAAAGAAAAGTTTCAAAATGAATTGATCCCTTGTAGATATTAAGAAGTTTTTATTGTCTAGACTCTAGACTAAAGTCGAACTCATGTGATCTTAATCTTTGTTGATGAAAATTCGTTGACATTATCCAACTTTGCTAAATTGTTTTGATAATAAATAATACTCTTTTTGCTTTTAAAAATATATAAATAATTTAACACCAACTCAATTAGTAATTTATTAGTTAAGTTTTAAGTTCATCTTGGGAAATTTTCAAATTGTTGTAATCACATACTATTTTTTTTAATTATAACTAATATAATAGAAAATCTAAAAAAAATATTTTATATATTTTATAGACAATTATTATTAAAACTGTTTACCTATACGATCCAAATAAGGAGGCAAAAAACAAGAGGCTGTCTTAGGATGCATTAGGTGTATTCTGGCACTTTTACATCACTGGCTTTTTTCTTTATGTTTACAATCTTTTGTTAATGAACATTAGGAACTAGAATTCAAATTCCAGTTTGCTATTGAGTCAAATTATCCTTCAGTAATGCTTAATGTAAAATTTAATCAAAACAGCTTCAATTTAACAAAGCAATGAAACTCTAGTTAAGCTTAGCTGGATGAGTTTGTGGCTAATGTGTTGCCACTATCGTTAAAACAATTTTACTCCCAAATTGTTGGCTAAATTTTGATAGGTACAGTCTTTCAATGAGAGTGTAGTACTAGTAGGAAACTAATTATTAAAAAAATTAAGAGCTATGTAAATTTAAAAAAAATATTTATTTTATTTCAATTTAAGATAATGACCAAACAGGTCACATCATTTTAAAACCTTTAGCTTTCATTTTAACTTATTTTTTTTATAAATGCATAGTGGCATATAGTTTCGTTTTAAGCAATTTAATCTATAAATTTTATTTTATTAAAATACTTGACTTCTCAAACAATATATTTTTATTTCTTACTTTTTGTTAAAACCTGGACTTTCCATGAAGCAGATGTTAAACTGAAGAATACAGTGCAGGTAAATATTTCATAGAAATAAATTAAAACGTCAAAAGAAATAAAATAACAGGCTACGAAAACTATATAGAGGTGTCAATCAAGGTTTGATATCGCAATTACGATAAAGAAAGAATATGACACTTTGTCAGAACATACTTATTTTATCATTTCGAAATACAACCCTTAAAGATGATTACATTTTGTACAGTCGAGTGTAGAAAAATGAAGAAATTTTCTTATAAATATCATAAAACCAGTTTTTGATATAGTTAAGCGTAGATAAGCGTTCTTATATGTAAATCACGGAAGAGAAGGTATCTATCGGGTTCGATCCCCAGTCCGAATAAAAATTTATAATTCATTCGATCTTTGGTAGTACTACTTAGGAGCTGGGCAAATGTTTTAACACTGTTTTACTGGTGGAGGAGCCATGCTGTCGCTCTAATTCGGCTCGTCCAAAGTGATACCACGGGCTCACAGAAAACCAGCATAAAATGAATATCTTGTGATAATTACTGCTTTAAATTATATTTTTAAAAACTATATTTATAAAACTAACTTTTTAGAGCCTAGTATTGATGAAATACAGTTTTAAAATACATAAAAAGTAACCTAGACATATAAAAGGCAAAGATATATTTGCCTTTTTTATAGGCAAGTAGGGATCAGGCAACCAAATATTTATATCCTTGGATGGATCATTACTATGGAAACCTTTGTTAGAAATGAGATTTTCACTCACCTGGGCGGTTGTGGCTGAGGACCCATATGGGGATGGGGAGCATGTGGCCCCGGCGGCATAACTTGGGGCACACCCATTACTGGCATATATTGGGGTGCATACATCGGCTTCGGATCACGCATCAATTCATGGTAGAGGTTCAAGGCGTCAACGAGGTCCGCGCTTAATTGGGTCAGCCGCGCATGACGCCTGAAGTAACATAAAATTATATGTGTAGTCTTTTTAATTTTGTATCTTTATGAATACACCACTCATTTATTAATTGAGTTCCTGGCGAATACACATTTACACTTCTCCCAAAGATAATTCGCATAGAAATTTTCACTGATCTGCACAATTTAGATGAATCGTGTGTTTTATGCACCAAGAAGGATGTGTCACAGCAGCTCTATATAATTCCAGACAAAGAAAACACGTACAGTCACTACCAATAATGTCGCCGACTGCCCGAATAGTTTTCATTTTTGTACACAATATTGTCTCCTATTTCTTTCGAACAAGGTGTAAAATGCAAGTGCATTGTTCAGGGCTGTTACCATTCAATGATTCGGGTGTCTCCGGGAATACAACAATTAGCGAAGATTCCGCATTATCAATTTGGGAGTATTGTTATAGTAAAGTAATTTTATAAAGAAATCTTCCAATGAAACATTCAGAAATGTATAGCAAATAAGGGACAAGAATATTTGATAAATCTAGATGATTACTATAATAATAATAGTTGTAATAATGTAGCTCAAAGTACTGGAAAGTCATTAAAATATCTTAATGGTACTTGTGGTAACAATACCCCATCAATAAAATAGGATTGCTTTAAAAATTAGTACTGCGGCATTGCCAACGTGCGAGAACAAAACACAAATGATATCATAAAGCCCCAATTTTTTTACAAAAAAGAAACAATATTAGGTAAACACCTAAAAACACACCTAGAAACACCCTTTCACATCCTATTGTTTTACGAGACTATCAAGGAATGCTCAAATTTATACAACGCCCTGTCTTGCTTTGAGTTTAATAAGACAATCATTTCATACCTGTCAGCCTTCTCTAACGCTGCATCGACGAGTGGTCCCATAGCATAAACCCGCGCCTCAAGCTCTGATAACCTAGCGTCGTCCGGAATTTCACCAGTTGGGTCTGCTTCGTGCAACAAAGAGAGGGCGTCGTCCATGCTTGCCTCGTCTATACGGAGAGGTGTTTCTGGCGCAAACTGCACGGTCTTGCCACTAGATGCCGCTGGCGCGCTCGTTTCGATCTCTAAGTATTAATATTAAAGGCTTTTATTTTTATACCAAACATTACTTAATAATACAGATGAAACTCTGTGAAGGTTTTAATTTGAGTGTGCAGTTGTTATTAGTTTTACAACTTATATATTAGAAACAGATAACTCATAAGAATCAATTATTGGATAGCAAAAGCAAACATTTAAAATATTTTCCTCATTTTTCGTTATCAGTTGTGATGATGACAGTTAACTATACATAAAAAACAAGACAATACCCATGCCATATATATGTCCAATAAACCAAAATTATTCAGTTTCTAAAAATCAATATAAAACATCGTTGACATATAAGAAAAGTGATTCAGTTACCTGGTGCTGGTTCAGAAAGATCAGAGGTCACAAAATTAGCCGGAAACAAGCCTTCGCCACGTTCATTGTAGCCCTTCCACCAGTTCGGGTCACTAGAGTCGGTCACGTGTACTGAAAATCCAATCCAAACATCCAATGTATTAATTAATTTATTTTTACATGTTCTGAATCCATGATCTCTAACGTAACATGAGTTACTTAGCAATGAGTACTATATGTAGTTGTACGGATAAAATTATACATATGTACTCGACTCTTTAACTTTTATGTATTCATTGAAAACAATTGAAAACATTCCATCCATCCATCCAATCCATCTATACTTTTTTTTATAGTATAGCGGACAACGGAACAGGTGGGTTTCCTATATGATAACAGAACACCGCCGCCCATGGACCTCCACGCCACAGTCCACGCATTGGTTGTGATGCCGGCTTTTTACATCACTTAAGCGACATTTTTAAGGGCCTCCGATATCCTCACTCAGTGAAACACAGTACAAATATCGTTTCACGTTGAGTATTCTGTGAGCCAGTAGTATCACTTCGGACGAGCCAGCCCAATTAGTGCATCAGCATATGCCTCAGCATGGCACTTCCACGGGTAAACGTTACTAACTATACGTAAGTAAACTCTTTACTAAAAATAGTAATAGATAAGAAGTTTAAAAATAGTAGAACTTTTTAAAATGTAAATGTTAAGCATTGAAGTTAGTTAAATACTCACTACACTACTTAGGCTGAAATGGTAATTGTACTCGAAACGGTACATCTACTGTTTCGCTGAGTGAGTGAGGATATCGGTAACAATTATAAATGCCGCTTAAGCTGCGTAAAAGCCGGCAACACAAACAATGCCCAGACTGTGGCGCAGTCGTCCATGGACGGCAGTGGTCTCTTACCAGACAGGAGATCCACCTGCTCCCAAAAAAATCACTTGGCAGAGGATCGATGAAATACAATTTTAAAATGCATATACCAATTTCCCCAGCTATGAAAGTTAATTCGTTATCTTCGGCCGCCTCAAAGTCGTAGAGAGCGCGGACTTTCCTTGCCGGTGGTGCTTCATTTGTTGGCTCTACACGGGGATATAACGCCTTAGAAGACGATGTACTAGCTGGGGCAGCAGTTGGATTGGCCTCTTTTAAGGAAAGGGCAATTGCGCGAGCCAATTCTTCTTGCTCTCGCTGTGCTGCTGCGTCTTTGGCAGTTTGCTGAAGCGGTAAAAATCTTTGTATCATCCATCATACAAATGTAACTTATTCAAGACAGAATGTAATTTTAAATATAATACCTGAGGCTCTGTAGTAGATGCAGTTGTGGGCTTTTCACCAAATTCTACACACAGCTTAGAGTGTAGAGATGGGATCAAATCAAGTTGAGGATCATTTTTGAACTCTCCTTCAGCCCACTTCCGCAGCAAGGTTCTCAATTTTTGTGCAACCGCAGGTTGAGCCCGAGAAAGTAATCGTCGAAATTCAATTTCAAATTCTCGCGAGGCAACCTACATTAAGTAGCAGCTGTTTATCATTAAGTGTAGGCTTGACTAAACTATGCTGACAATAAATTGTAAAATACATAGGTGTGTAATTCATACGTTGTGTATATAACAAAAAAATGTTGTAGGTAGCAACGTTAGATGAAACAATTTGATTAAACATATTTGCAATATTTATAAGTTGATATATTATTCTCTTTTTTTACAGTTGCAAAACTAATTACGTATGTACTGGAGCAGAATAGAACCACTCATTGTCTTCAGCAGCGCCTTTTCGAGTTCTTAAGATGTTCTGCGATCACGAACCCGCCTGCCAAGCGTGGTGATTATGGGAACGATACCTTCCAAACGAACTGACAACCGATGTGGAAGAAAGGTTCTCGAGTGGCGACCGCTTACCACGAAACGCAGAATGGGAATTGTCATGAATTAGATTTATCATTGAAGGTATACACAAACCTCTAAGTGAAATAACTTTCCACAATTAGAAATACAGGCATCCAGCAATGTGGCTGCATGGACTTGGACATGAGGGTCGGGATGAGCGAGACGGCGCATCACTGCACGTAGACAATCACGTGAATTCGTCGCATTTGCACCAGCACGGTCACAGATCTCAAGAATAAGACCCCATTCTTCACTTGTATTATTTTCACTTGTTGCTCGCTCTGCAACATTAATTTTCATCTTTTTAAGATTTTTTCATAGTCATTCATATTTATTAATTGAAACGGGACTAACAGGTTCTGATGCATGCAAAGTGCTGAAATCAATACCCTCAGCAGCTAATTTAGGTAAAATGGTAAAAATTATTTAAAATCACTAAACTCAGAGTAAATATGCAAAAATAGCTACAATATCAATTAATATTACTATTTTTTATAGTATAGCGGACAACGTAGCAAGTGGATCACTTATATGGTAAGAGAACTCCGCTGCTCATGGACTACCAGGCCACAGTCCGCGTATTTGTTGTTTTGCCGCTTTTTTACGCCAAGCTTCTTGTTAAGCCCTTCCAGACTGAATAAACTATAAATAAAATTTAAGTATAAATAATTTATAATTGTCCGGACTGGGATTCGAACTGAATACCTCTGGCATCATGGTATACCTCTTAGACCACTTAGCCACGAGGCTCTGAAAATTATTAAATAAATTGAATTAAAATCGGGAATTAAAGACGTTAGGTGATATGGCTAGTTTATAACTAAATTGTTTGTTAAACAGTATTAAATTCAACCTGTTTGTTTAAAAAATAAAGGGTGAAGAAATAAACAAACAGATTCAAAACATCATTGTGAAGGATTACAGAAAAGTCAAAATTTTATTATTGTTAATGTATGTTGTACTCAGTAGTGTACAATGAGCTTTGATGAGATCTAATTGAGGGTCAATTAATAATTCACAATACTAATTCACAATACTTATTCTTTATTGTTAAACCTAAATGAGTCACATAGAATACATAAATAATTATTGTTACATGTACCTATATGTAACTATCATTATTTATGATTTATCATTATTATTGAATCAATATATCAATACTGATATTACATAATTTAGGTGATAATTAATATTCTTCTCATCTTGCTTTTAAGTTGAAAAATAGATCACACTCATAGATTAAAATTAAAAATTATATAGATAATTCTGATAAGGTGCATACGTAGTTTTTCAATAAAGGCTAAAGACGTAGATGGAAATTAGTACAATAATTTGTAATGTCTATCTCGTTAAATAATAAACGTAATATCGAAACTATGTGTGTCAATAATAAAATCAAGTTCATCACAAATGACAATTAGTAGCACACCATCTTTTAATAAACTTACCAACGTCTTGGTCGAATGGTGACGAAGTACCAAAGATTCCCATTTCGTGGCTTATTTTTTACACCACTTTTTATTCAATAAATCAGATCGCAATTTTTAACTTTAGTAATAAAACGCAGGTATTTCATTGATGATGACCACTTTTCTTTGTTTAATGATTCTTCAGACTTGTCAGACTTTAATTTTATCTTGTTTTTAATCTTGTTAAATGACTAATGTTATTAGAAAGAAAACAAGTTGCTTTTATACTTTTAGACATGAAATGAACAATTGAAAATTCATTTTTGTCATGTAAACAATTTTACTTCAATTCACTGTCACTGTCAATTCAGTATGTATAAAATGTTTTCTGTGATGAACCCAAACCATCG
>DWCF01007533.1:0-10537 GCA_018230265.1 Delias oraia
TGTGGATCCAGCGGTTGCCCGCGACCTTTGTTAGATCGTCTTTCCATCGTGTGGCGGGACGTCCCACTCTGCGTTTTTCGGTGCGTGGTCGCCACTCGAGAACCTTTCTTCCATGCATTTTGCTAAAATTTGATCGTTTCTTAGTGTTCTCTCTCGTTTTTGAGTGACAGAATATTTAAGGTTTAATAACATTTTTGCAGGAAAGAGGCTATGTTGAGAGCTTAGGTCTTAGACTATATTGTCTGGGAATGATCTATTAATGATTATTTAAAATGTTGTTTCGATTCTTATGTATAAGAAACAAATTATTTTTAACTCTATAGCGGACAACGGAGCAGGTGATCTCCTATATCTCCTCTCCTATATCTATAAAAGAACATAGCCGCCCATGAACAATCGCGTCCCAGTCCCCGCATCGGTTATACTGCCGGCTTACACATCGCTTCAGCGGAACTTTTAAGGGCCTCCGATATCCTCACTCACTCTGCGAAACAGTACAAAATTCAATTCAATTAATCTACGTTATATGTTTGAGTAAACGGCGAAACTACTAGATATGGATGAAGTTAAAATATCGCATAATCTTCGCATGATAAAATTCAGAAATATAAAATTGCATAAAATATATCAATTTTGGCGTTAAATATTTCTTTGACTTCATTTATTGTAGAACAAATATTGATTTTATATTTGATAGTAGATAGTCATAGTTTAAGTACGACTTCATGCTTTGTCCTTCTGCTAATTCGCCTTATAGATCCTTGCATTTTCCAGATACAATAGGTCATCGCCGGACCTAAAAATTTATTTTTATGAGAGATTCGAGGGGTATACTTGTACATAGCGTTTACATATATATATGTACCTATTTAAGACAACAGTAAAAATGCGAGAGATTAATAATATTAGTAGGTAAGTATTAATATAGAAGCCATAAGAAGCAGTTACATAGACATGAATGGTTAAAATAAAAAACAAATTATAATGTTAAATCATATTATTACTGATTTGAACTTGTTTAAATAATTTTAAATGTTACATCATAGACATCAAATAGTTTTTCGATTGCTCATAGATATTGTCCACACCTTGTGACTGTATCAAGATGAATTTTTATAAATTATTTATTTTGATGTGTTAGTTTTTTAGTAGTTTTTCTATTGAGCTTTATCCGGTGCGATTTTATTTTTATTTTTTAAATAATTAATTTCGTGTGATAACGTAATAAGTTATTTTTAAAAAATGACGAGGTTTATTCTATAGATATAAATAAGGAAAACTTCTCAAATATACAGGTTCGAAGTCCCAAACTTTCTGGGGTCAAGAAACTGTTGCATGTTAAAGCTGTTTAAAAAAAAGAGCAACACATTACGGCTTATAATTTCCCCAAATTAAAAATAAACCTGATCTCTGATAAAGATAAATCCACATCGTGACATTGTCTGTGATTTGAAAGGATTGTCAAACAGCCGACTCGATTAACCAAAAACAAGCCTATAAGAACACAATGTAAGGTGAAAGGATTGAGTAATGTGATTATTATTAGAGTTTTAAGGATTAGCCATTCTTCCATGTACGTAAGTTAATTACATTTCAATTACGTATTCGTCAATTATTACAGCCATGAGCGATCCGATGCAAATACGTAACCATATATCAAAACACATTGCTTTTCTTCAAATAAATCAATTTAATATTACTCAATATTAAAGTTGGACGACTATTCGAAATGTATACATTTAATTATGTCAATACAATGTATTTTACACGAGCAAAGCCATTAGACATATAATCGCAAAAATCTTGAAAATGTAGTTTTCTGTGCCACCATCCTGTTTTGCGGTTACTGCTAAACGTTTCCCACTGAATTCACGCGGATTATGTAAATTACAAAATTAATTCAAATAATGATTAATGTAAAGGATTTTTGGTAATAAGAGTTAGCTTCTGAAATGAAAACGATATTAAATGTTTAAGTTCCGGTGTTTGATTTGAAATACCCATTTTTTTATGTAACATACTAGTCCAAACGATTAGACTACTTTAATAAGTTCGCGCCTATTTCGATTGTATGGAATATTATCAAGACGTGATCCCAAAACATACTCCAAGTTTCAAATAATTTAAGCTAAATACAAACCCAAAAATACCAATCAATTTATAAAATAAGTCAAAATATTGACTACACAGGTAACTTTACTGATTCTACCTAAAGATAAATATTTTGTATTCATAACAATTTGAAGATAACTGAATAGTTTGTGGTTTGAAATAAAACACTATGTTTTGTATTTCAAAACTATTTTATTTACGTCTGTAACCAGTGCGCCATTAGATTACATAAACAGCATAGAATATTCATCGTAAAAGCTATAACTAAGTACGGATTAAGGCCACAATGGTAATTGTAAATCCACATGTCGTTTTATATTAATATGTAGTATGCATAAATACTAGGTTAGGGTAAATAGAGCTATAATAATAATTAACTTAGTAACCGACCATTGGTTTTCCTCCATATGCAAAACAAATAATAAATGTTTACAAATATCGCCTTCACTGACCTAAATGAACCCCAATAATATGCATTCAAATAAAAGTAACAAATAAACTAATTTTTTATCTACATTTTGTGTGTTTAGGTATTGAAAGTTCGTCGTTCGGGAAGTGATTTAAGTATTCTATATTGCCCAAAATAAGTAATATCTGTCGATATCTTTTCAGAAAGCAATGTGGAGCATAGTGCTATGTGTGGTAACGGCCAGCCTGGTGGCGGGAGAAAGGGAGTATCTGCTTCCTGGTGACGTGGTCCCAACGCATTACGATGTGATGTTGGCCTATGACGTTGATCCTAACACTAACTTCAGTTATTTTGGAGTTGTAGATATTTCGGTGAGTGTAGCCTAGTTAATTTACTACCGGAGGTACTGTTGGTGGTCCGTCTACTTCAATTCGTCTTAAGATATAAATTTATAAAATAACTATTTCTGTGATGTTGTCAATTCTGTAAAATGTATCGGAACAGCATATATCTCATGTGTCTCAGCATGTGTCTCAACCTACCAACGTTCCATATATGTGTAGATATTTATGGGCATAATTGTCCATCATCTTACATATAACAATTCTTCTAGCGACCTTCCATAATTGTTTCTTTGATACGTGTTTGCAATATAAATAAAATATTACCCTACAAGTCAGTTCAAGACCAGAAACACAAATCATAATGAAAAACAGCACTGTAATAAGATATTGCATACATTTTCATTGTCATTTAGTCACAGTTGGTTTGAAATGAAACGTTTTTTTGGAGCGAACGTGGTTTGAATGGTACCAAAAGCACAAAGAATAAATTAGCGTCCAATGGAAAGTGGGTTAGGACAATTGTATATTTCTATTTCATTATTCGTGATGCGTGGTTTCTAGCATAGTTTATAGACAACGCTTTCGGTGTCCAGTCTTCACATCTCGTCTATAAAACATTTGATTTTATTGAAAAATTGGAGTCTTAATTCATTTCGTAATAACTTAAGCGTGATCCATTTAACATTTTTATAATTATATATTAGATATTAAAGAAAAAAGTTTGTATACGTCGGACAATTGACTTCTCAGTCAATTGTCAATATATATCTCTGTGCATTTATAATGAGAAAATATAAATAATAGAATAAAAGATTTACCCATACAAGAGAATTTTTAAATATAATATATTTTAACGTCTAAGAACAATATTGTCAATTGTGTTGTGTACAGTAGGTACAATAGACATTATAACTTGAAATTACCATGTATTATACTGAATAATAAGATAACATTTGCG
Organism: Delias oraia; assembly: GCA_018230265.1. Classification (NCBI taxonomy): domain Eukaryota; kingdom Metazoa; phylum Arthropoda; class Insecta; order Lepidoptera; family Pieridae; genus Delias; species Delias oraia. The sequence continues at coordinate 3,824 of DWCF01007533.1, forward strand.
ACTTTGTTTCTTTATAAATCTCGGTAAACAAGAAGTAATTATTGGTATATTTAAAAACGGTCATTTATCGCCGGATTATCTATTGTTTTTTTTTATCGAAATTGCGAATGATAATTTCAACGAGGAAACACTTTCTTCTTTTTAAGTAACTTTGATTAAAATCTTAATTCTGAATAAGGTCGAGTTTTTACTGTCATTTCTAACTCTGTGCTCTCATTTCTCACTCACTTCGCTCAAACAAATAAATCGTATCTATTTGATTTAATACATAGGTATTCCCTCTCTAAAGTTAAGTGTATGAATAATATAGAAAGTTGTTCTCTCAAACACTATTGACCCTCCAACAAAGGTCACCGAAACTCCTTGTACCTATTAAATTATTAAAAGCAAAATGTGGCAATGAGGTATTTGCGACGCTTCAATTAGTACACAAATATTTATTTATACCACTTAAGCGGCATCTTTACGGGCCTCTGATATTCTCACTCACTCAACGAAACACAGTATAAGTACCGTTTCACGTTGAGTATTCTGTGAGCCCGTGGTATCACTTCGGACGAACCAGCCCTTTTAGTGCGTCCGCATATGCTTCAGCAAGGCTCTCCCACAGGTGTAACAGTATTAAGACACTCGCCCGGCCACTGTCAAGCCGTTCCAGACCGAATAAATAATAAATTTAATTATAATTTATAATTGTCCGGACCGGGATTCGACTCCGATACCTCTCGCTTCATGGTAGACCTATTAAACCACAGCTACGATGAAATTACTTAGCTCAAATATCAGGGGAAACATGTTATAAAATCAGAGTCACATAGATTCTGTTGATTAGTACTTAGTAATACTTATATTTCAGCTTACAGCTAAACGACCAACATCAAAGATCGTCTTACACGCTCAAGATTTCCTTATAGCCGAAGAAAAAATATCTTTAAGAAGCGACAATGACCAATATCAAGTTACAAGTGTTAACCTCAATGACACCTTTAATTTCTTAACGTTACTATTGGACAAAGAACTAAACGATGGAGATACTTATAAGTTGACGATACCATTTTCTGGCAATTTGAAACTCGGTCTGGATGGGGTCTACATCAGTTCCTATGTGGATAAGCATACTAAGAAGAAAGAGTGAGTTGACTATGTTAATGCATTGATTCATAATTGTATATGGTTTTTTAAATTAAAAATTGTTTTATATTGTAAAACCGTTCGTTCGAAGTGATACAACGCGCTCACAGAATGCAAATGTAAAACAGTACTTGTACTATGCTTTCTGAGTGAGTGATATCGAAGGCCCTTGAAATTATACTGGTTAACTGACGTAAAAGCCGGCAACATAACCCAAAAGCGCTGTTATCTGACGGCGGTGATCTTTTACCATAGAGAAGATCCGCCTTTTCCATTGCACGCTTTACCATAAAAAACTATATGGCTAACTTAAAATTTTAAATTATGTAGAAATTTAATGTTCAATAATTTAATCAGATTTTAAACCTATATTAATTCAAATAAATGTTACAGATACCTCATAGCGACACAGTTTGAAGCAATATCAGCTCGCAAGGGATTTCCATGTTTTGACGAACCAATATACAAAGCTACTTTTACAATCAATATAGCTCATCCTAAGGAATTCACGGCTGTCTCGAATATGCCGCTAAGGACGGCTTCAAGTGACAAGTAATATCTAATATATAGAATTCTCGTGCCACAGTGGTAGTTACTATACTCCTCCGAAACAGCTTGACCGATTTTTATTAAATTTTCTATGCATATTGAGTAGGTCTGAAAATCGGCTACTATCTTTTTGTTATACCTGAGTGATAAGGGTTAGTTAACCCTTAGATTAGTAGGCAAGATGACGTCTGCTATGTCCACTAGCAATAGATAAACAATATTGTCTGTTACATCATAATTTCACCCGTGGGAGAGCCATGCTGATGCACTAATTGGGTCGGCTCGTCCAAAGTGATACCACGGGCTCACAGAATACTCAGCCTGAAACGGTACTTGTACTGTTTCGCTGAGTTAATGAGAATATTGGAGGCCTTTAAAAATATCGCTTAATTGGAGTAAAAAGCCAATAGTAAGGAATAATTTAATAGTTAAGTCTTATCTTGATACTTTTACAGCGTCTTCGAAGCCCTTTGGCCATGGGGTGTAATACAAAAGTCATTTGGGTAAGGATAATCAATTATTGTGTTGTACTTCCTCTTTTAAATAGCTATTTAAATGATTCGTACGTTTTGCAGAAAGCCTAGACCGAAATACGTATGGGATCAATTCGAGAAATCAGTCCCAATGTCAACTTATTTGGTAGCGTTCGTGGTTTCCAAGTTTGCATATGTGGACAGCCCACCTGAGTTATCCAGTACTAAATTTAGGATTTGGGCGAGAAGCGATGCTATTGATCAGGTATCCTAATTACTTAATATATAATATGCTTTTTATTACTAATTTACAGAAAATTATAAGCAAATTGTATTCGAACAATGAATCAAATACTTAACGTAGGCTACTTTTTACCAATATTATGTAGAATTTTCTACGTTATTTTTTATAGTATAGCGGACAACGGAGCAGGTGGTTCTCCTATGGTAATAGAACACCGCCGCCCATGGATAACCGCGCTAAAAACTGCGCATTGGTTGTGTTGCCGGCTTACGCCACTTAGATAAGTAAAATTTAGAAATAAAAATATTTTAATGATTTGAATAATAAAAAAGACTTAAATCAAACAAGGTCACGGTCGTTTTAGTAAATTAACTTGAATTTTATACATTTTACCAAAATATTTTAAACGAATAGTATAATTTAGTATCCCATTTTTTTTGTAATGACTAACGCTGCTGGCATAAGGCCTTCACAGCTTCTCGCGGGGCGAGAATTGGTTTGTGGCGCGACTAGCACAAGGGCATCTCCTGCGAGACACTATCCTCGGTTTTAGCCATCGCGAGAACGTTGGCGGATTGAGCGGCCGGTCGGAAGCTAGTATTCGATTATAGATGTTGTAATATTTTTTCGTTTCAGACGTCCTACGCAGCATCGGTGGGTCCACGAGTGCTCTCCTATTTCGAGAAGTTCTTTAACGTAACCTTCCCGCTTCCGAAACAAGACATGATAGCAATTCCAGACTTCTCCGCTGGCGCTATGGAGAATTGGGGATTGATAACGTACAGAGAAACAGCACTGCTCTATGATAAGGAACAATCTTCATTCCTCAACAAAGAACGGGTCGCCGAAGTGAGGCTTTTTAATTTTTCTTATTAACTGCCTAGTATTTTTCTGGTTCTGTATTTTGTATTTTTCTTAAAATAAATTTGGGATATATTTGGGATTCGGGAAAAATAATCCTTCTCTCCAAGTAACGCGCCGTAACATTTACCCCTCCTACTTTTAAGTTACGCTACAACCAAGTGACTATTTCACCCAAAAGTTGCAATAATGTTGCCCTTAGTACCAGAAAATCGTTAAATATCGTAATAGTATTTGCGATAATACTAAAACAATAAAGCAGGAATAGCCAATTAAATGAATATTTTTTTTATTCCGTTTCATTAAAAAAAACGATATTACGTAACCCGTTGTAATGTCTTCCTACTTCAGTAACCCATCGTAAAGTTTTTCCAGATGCCTCCTACCCTATATTGCCTTTTTTTATTATATAGCGTTCAACAGAGTCAGTGGGTCTATATGGCAAGAGAACACCGCCGCCCATGAATAACCGCGCCACAGTCCGAGCATTGGTTGTGTTGCTGGCTTTTTACGCTTAATCGACACTTTTAAAGGCCTCCGATATCCTCACTCACTCTCCGAAACACAGTAGAAGCACCGTTTCAAATACACTTGAACGCTCCCTAAACCTTAAATATTTTTTGTTTTACGTGTATATACAGAATGTTTACTTATTCTAGGTAATAGCTCATGAGTTAGCCCACCAATGGTTCGGTAACCTGGTTACTATGAAGTGGTGGTCAGATCTATGGCTGAATGAGGGTTTTGCAACTTTCGTGGCGTCACTCGGGGTTGAGAAGGTGGAACCGACCTGGCATGCCGACATGAGCTACGCCGTCAGCAACATAATGTCTGTGCTTAATCTTGATGCGCTTGAATCGAGTCATCCCGTAAGAATATAATATATATATATATATATATTTTATAATATAGCTTACAACGGAGCCGGTGGGTCTCGTATATGATAAGGAACACCGCCGCCCATGAACAAACGCGCCACGGTCCGCGCATTGGTTGCGATGCCGGCTTCGGACGAGCCAACACAATTAGTGCGTCAGCATATGCTTCAGCATGGCTCTCCCACGGGTGTGACAGTATTAAGACACTCGTCTGGCAACTGTCAAGCCCTTCTAGAGACTGAATAAATTAAATTAAATTTTAATTTATAATTGTCCGGACCGGGATTCGAACCCGCTACCTTTCGCTTCGTGGTAGACCCATTAAACCACTTAACTCGAGGCTCTCATGAATATATTTTTATTTAATATATAGAACAATATATAAAAATCTTAATCATTGTGCATCCATTATTAAATTGAGTTGCCAAGGCTGCTTTTTTTGGACCTGTGGTTCGTGACTCATAAAAAAGTAAAAATATAATATAATACCAGAGAGAAAGTATTTGTTAGTTTCGTTCAGTGAATTAAATACATGAGGCCCACCAAGTAAAATTTGCCGCCTATATGCTGGCCTATATGGCTTTATATGCTGGTAACACATCAAGCAAGCAAGCATGGTGAAGCAGTAATCGCGTATTAAAATAATTATTTATTTTATAATTAAATATTACATATAATTATTAATAAATATTAATTTAATAAATAACATTAATTATATTATTATATATATATATATTTTATAAATACATATATAATAAATTACTTGTGCGAGAAAAAGACATTTTATAAATTAGTCGCAGACATTGTCTAATGTGTAAAAGTTGATTTGTATCGCGAATATTTTTCAAAGTCATGACTTTGGAGTCGGAAATATTTAGTAAACATTTTTTTTCTTATTAAATTAGGTAAAGAAAGACTCAAATTTCTTTTGGGCTTCATTTTTTGGTTATAACTTTCAGGTATCGGTAGAGATTGACAATCCAAAGCGTATATCAGAAATTTTTGACGAGATCTCGTACAAGAAAGGTTCCACGCTAATTCGTATGATGACGATGTTCCTAGGACAAGAAGTGTTCAGGAAGGCTCTTCATAAGTGAGTATATTTCATGGTAGCATTTTATATTAACATATTATATTATTATTTTACCCATGGGAGAGCCAGGCTGAAGCATATGCGGAAGCTCTACTTGGGCCGGCTCGACCGAAGTGATACCACGGGCTCACAGAATACTCAACGTGAATCGGTAATTGTACTGTATTTCGCTGAGTGAGTGAGGATAACGGAGGCCCTTAAAAAGTGCCGCTTAAGTGGCGTAAAAAGCCGCCAATGAGTGGATTGTGGCGCTGTTGTCCATGGGCGGCGGTGTTTTCTTGCCATATAGGAGAACCGCCAGCTCCGTTCTCGACTATAGTATAAAAAAGTATATTAAAACAAGAAGTTATATATTTCAGTTTTTATTGAACAAATTACATATATAATACATATTTTTAACAACATTCACTTACTAAAATGTCTTTTTTGTTAAAAGTTCTTGCTTCCCAAATTCGTTAAAATTAGACGCGAGTCCCAATAATCGTTCAAATTGAATGAATGAATGTTATAAATTAATGTATATAATATAAATTGTTATAAGATAAAATATAGAAAAAATATATAAAAACATTTAATATAATATAAATTAATTGAATGTTGTAAAAAATTTGAAACATTTTTTAAACATTCCAGCTACCTTATTAAATATTCGTATGACAACGCGGAGCAAGATGATCTTTGGGCGGAATTGACTCATGAGGTCCAGAAAGCGGGCGGTCTAACTGTTAATGTTACCGTGAAGGAAGTTATGGATACATGGACCAAACAGACCGGATATCCGATTCTGGAAGTTAACAGGGATTACTCGGATAAATCACTGACTATATCACAGGTGATATAATTTAAATTAAAACAGTGATGTCATACAATCAATATACAATAACACTCTATCTGTATCTTAAAAGTTAAGGTCCGCGAATATCGAAGTGTAATATTTGATCCACTTGAAGACTAGACGAACTATCGCAGATTTTCATCTTTTTAAAATATTATACGGCTTAGACCTAACATAGGTATAGCTAAGCATTCAAAGCATAAAAATTCATTCATATTTTTTATATAATGCCGGTGACTAACGAGCAGGAGGCTCACCTAGGGCAAGCGATCCTTCGCTCATGGACCTAGCCCTTGCAGAGCCGCGGGTGCGTTGCCGGCCTTTAAGGAATATGTACGCTCTTTTCTTGAAGATCCCAAAGTTTCAAATACAACTACCATTTCACGCTGAGTATTCTGTGTGCCCGTGGTATCACCTCGGATCGCAACGGCACAAATAGCGGGTCCGCATATGCTTCAGCATGGTATATTCTTCCATGGATGAAAATAACAATATATTAAACTAACACGCTAAACGATGCTGAGGTCCTAGTCTTACAGGAGATGCGCTAGTTAAATACAAGAACTTCTCGGCGAGCTTCCGAGCTGGCCCTCCGTCCGCCATAAGCTGTAAAGATAGCTCTGATCAACAGGGAGAAGCTATAAAAAACT
>DWCF01007534.1:0-10536 GCA_018230265.1 Delias oraia
AATTGGAGTAAGAATTAAACTGTAAAATATTATTCTCAAGGTGAAAATTTATAAATTAATTATATTTTAAATTTAATTAACGAAACACAGATTAACAATAGTAAATAATATTCACAATTAGTCTAGTGAATAAAGTAAATAAATTAACATAATATTTCAATAAAAACTCGACAATTTATATTTTCAAATTAATCATAGAATACTTGGTGCTTTGATTAAATTATAAAAATCATGGTTAAGATAATTGTGATATATTTATTGAAAATGGCCACTGAATACTTCCGTGAGAATAAATCCATTTGGATTGTGATCACAGAGAATTGAGCAAGAATATTTTCATGTTATTTACGGAGTAGCACACAGAACAACATGTACGGATAGATGTATGTAACAAACATACCAGAATGGCGCACTGCTTTTATTCGAGGCCTCTGTATGCTATTAAGAATTGAAGAGCTCCGAGGTGGGCAGTCTTCTAATTTTCCTTGATGCCATTGGTCATGGGAGTAGCTGTTCATGGGCGATGGTGATCTTATACTAAAAAGGAATCGACCTATTCCATTGTCTTTTATAATATAAAGTATATAACAATAACAAATATAAATAAAATATAATATAATAAAATATATAATATAATAATACAATTAATAGATATACGAGAATCGTTGAGGCAACTTTCAAGATTTTATAAAATTTACGATACAACATAAATATACTATCTTAACTGCAAACCAATGTAAATACAATAGGTGTCCACCCTACCGTTAATTTATTGTGCTTTGAAGGGCAGTGAAATATAGTTTCCGCTATACTTAAAGAAATTTATTTTCGTTTGAGAGGGTAGATACAGTATTTGGCTTTATATGCATTGGAACGTGATCGAAGAAATTGTGTAAAACTATGCTAAAATTAAGATTATATATGTATTTGTATAAAAGTATTTTTAGTATCCGATGTTTATTGTCTATGTTATTTGATTTTACAATACCAAAATTGTTGAAATGTCTTGAATAGTATTATTCAGTTTTGTATTAATATTAAAATATAACAATGAAATTTTATTTGTTCTTCGTATTTTTTATATTTCAAATGTGCACTTAGAATAGTGTTATTCTAATAGTGTAGTTATAATTATTTGTTTCAAAATAAATCAAATCGGGTATCGAGTTCGAATCCCGGACAATTATAATTTATAATAGTGGCGCTTCCATGGAAGAGCCATTCTGAAGCGTTTGCAGACGAATGACGAGCTCGACCGGAATGATACCACGGGCTCACAGAATACTCAGCGTGAAACGGTACTTGTACAGGGTTTCGCAGAATGAGTGAGGATATCGGAGGCCCTTAATAGTGCCTCTTAAGCGGCGTAAAAAGCCGGCAAGACCACCAATGCACGGAGTGTGGCGCTCTTGTTCATAGTCTGCTGTGTTCTCTTACCATATATAAAACCCACTTGCTCCGTTGTCCAATATCTCATAAAAAATAGGGATTATTATGTAATTAATCGTAAACACTGAAGTAAATTATCTCAAAGTAAATCTGTATGAGAACTTATATCACGTCTTCAATGAGTTTATTTCAATAATTTCAAAGGGAAACTTTGAGGGTTTTTGTTAAGGCATTTTGTTAACTTTTAACTTAACCGGACGAACTCACGAAGCGTTTAAAGAGAAGTTATTTTTGTAAACTAACCCAGTTATGAGAACTTGCCAGTTAAGATATGCCCCAAGAGATAACCCATAGATAACGTATTATATAGGATACTCTATAAATGTTGTATGGTGTAATAAGTTAAAGCGATTCTAGCGTGCCTGCACCAATTTTCTTCGACGCCTTATCGCGGAGGCTAATGTTCTCTGTAATGCTGCTTCCGACATGAAAACTGTATAACTATTGTTCTTATATTTTTCTTGAATCATTAACTTCTAAGTCAAAATATTGAGTTTAAAGCAAAATATGACTGATTAATATCTTCACCCGTGGGAGAGCCATGCTGTAGCATATGATGACGCACTAATTGGGCCGGCTCGTCCGAAGGGATACCACGGCAGGGTTACTTGTTCAGTATTTCGCAGAGTGAGTGAGGATATCGGAGGCCCTTGAAAGTGTCGCTTAAGCAGCGTAAAAAGCCAGCACCGCAACGATTGCGCGGACTAAGGCATGCTCATGGCCAGCAATGTTCTCTTACCATATAGGAAACCTGCTTCTTTATTCTCTATACAATAAAAAATACTTGTCATTATTTCGTATTGAAATTTTAAGTTGTCTCAATATTTGTATTGACATGACTGATGAATAATGACAGAAATAATTGATATCAAATTTGTATCAGTCGAGATATTAAGTAAATTAAGTAATATCTGATATAAAACAATTTTGTAACGATCTTACAGTCAAAATCAAGTTGACATAGTTAAATTCTCATCGACCATATCACATGAAGTTGAAATAGTCTAAATCTATTGTTAACAATGGTTTGTTTAAACAAATATCCCGTGAGAAAACCTACACATCCTGATCACACAAAACACGAAAGAATCGTTTTTCATTGATTCACCGGCACATCTGGCGACAAAACGCCTCGGGCTTTCCATTCTGATGACCTGACTTGACATTTTTATTGCTAGCCATATTTTCTCCGGGCCTCTAAGGCATTCCCCGTTTATGGAAGCCGACGTGAAATATCGCAAAACTCGAAGAAAACATGGTATAATATTACAGCATTACCGATGCGATATAGATGTAAAGGAATTACGAAGGCTGTTACCTTTTTATACACCCGTATATTTTATTCAGTAGCCATTGTACCTGAGCGCAAAATGTGTTAGTTACGAATAAAATTTGCAGTTTTATTGTTCTCATGAAAGGAGTTTTCAAGAAAATGTACAAATTGTTTTAATAATATTTAGCTGCACCAGAGAGGAATCAATACAGCCACAAAAGTTAATTGAAACTTTTTAATAATTTGACAGTATTGTCTTGGTTAAAGTTTTACAACTTAAAAATATTCTCGAGATGTGGATCAATATTTGAGTAACAATAATTCTATCAAAAAATACTTAAAAAAAGGAATGAAAATTCTAGAATTACCTATTATTTAAAATTACCAAATTGTGCCATAATGTCGCGTGTATTTTAGGTAAAACAAAATTTATTAAATATCGCCATAAAAATTATACAATTTTGGTTAAACGTTATCTATCTTCAACTAATTCAAAGTTTGACGTTGTCTTGAAACAAAGTGAAACTTTTCATAAACAACTGTCAAAGTGGTTTAGGAGTGCTCTTAAATCGAACACAATTTGCCATGATTGATCAAAGAACTTTGTACAATCAATGTTTGCTAACAGTTGTGACGTCTTTTTTAATATTTCACCAATTTTTTAAATATATTATTATTAAGAAACGAACGATCATAGGAATATGTATAAATAATAATTCATGACTAATATTTAAAATAAATATACTCAAAGATCACATTTAATGTAACACAGTTCCTGGATTGGAATCCACGACCCAGTGATAGAACGCTTGGACAATTTGATCAACCAATTTCTGTAAAAAAAACCTATTTGGATTATATAACTCCTTACTGTAAAATAAAAAATAATTTAAATTTGATTTACAACCTAGGGGATTAAAAAACAACAGGATTTGAAGGTTAAATGTGTATACGACATTATAAAAACAGTACTTAAACTGGCCATTAATATTAGTAAGGGTTCTTATACCTCTTACTGTTTCAGTAACCTTATATATGTATACCTATTACTGAAACAGCCTCGCTATAAATATTCATGAAAGAAGTAAGCCTTCTTGTCATAGGTCTCGAGAGCTTGACGGATTGTATGTCACGTTTTTCGTTTTATTTTACTTAGAATGTATTTATCTAAGGACACGAAAGAGTATGAGTAAGCGCAAGAAATGCATCTAAAACTCACTGATTTGGCCTTCACAACTTTTGTTTAGTTGTAATGTATTGAATTTCTGTACTTCTTTAGCTTTAGTTTAACTTTTTACCATTCCCAATCAAAAAATTGTTTTTATTTTTTTATGGAGACTCTTTGTCTACTTCATCATCATCAGCCTATTCAAGTCCATTGCTGGACATAGGCCTCCCCCAAAGACGCCCACCCGTTACGATCCTGAGTGAACTGGATCCAGAGGTTGCCCGCGAACTTCGTGAGATCGTCTTTCCATTTGATTTATTTTTTTTTATTTCCATTTATTTCTTTGACTACTTAAGTTGGTTCAAATTCAACGTGTGCTATCAGAAGAATTCTCAAAGGAATAAAAAATAAGGAAGACATATAAAACAAGGGTCTGTTTTACAAAGTAAGTGATCACGAACCTGTAAAAATCAGGAAAATACATAAACTCAAACGTGTCCAATTCATGCCATACTAAAGAAGCATGATGACAACACATTCTAGATATAGTTAAATGTTATTAAAACGTATTCTTATGTAAAATATTAGGTGTAATTGAGTTCATCATAAACTTTCTAATTATTATTTCTCAATGATTTTATTAAATAAATTGAATGACCTTCAATTACTAATAATTTTATTATATAAATACCGGTTGTGGTTGTATAATTTCACGAATATAAGATTATTATAAATTGATCAACTATATGAAGAAAAAAAACTTCCACAGTGTACAAACGATTCTATAAAAATATTGGGAGGATGACGATTAAAATATATCCTAATATGGTGGATATATGGTGGATATATGTATATATCTATATATGGTGGACTCATAAAGCTTATATAAGACATTTGAAAAGGATATGTATACATAAAAATTTCGTAATTTCTATTCGGGATTAACTGAGTTAAACCATGATAACGGTGCCCGACATTGCTTTCATTGTGGTTTGCACCGATACACTTTGAATATTTCCGGGAAACATGCAATGTGTAATCGCTTCTCTGGTCAAATATTACTGGCTAAATTCGTTTAGCGTACGTCCTTTAATAATCATTCATATAATAGAATGCCTGGGTACCATCGTTACATAGTTTGCCCGCGGTGCGGCAGTTGGGATGAATGGATTAACCGAAATCATGAATTGATAATGTTTAAACAAACATATTTTAAAACTATTATTAATTCAATCTGATTTTTCAAGCGAAAATTTCGACACAAATTTTAATGTCTCAATGTTTCACTGAAACCCAGACTGATAATTCTTTATTAAAGAATATATTTTCATTCTTTAATGAAGAATTGTTATTTAAATCTCGATGTGAGTAATTTAATTTTTTTATGTTACAATGGACAACGGAGCAGGTGGATCTCAAATATAGTATGAGAACACCGCCGCCCATGGACTACCATGGACAACAATGGTTGTGTTGCCGGTTTTTACACCACTTAAGCGGCATTTTTAAGGGTCTCCTCACCGAAACAGTAGAAGCACCGTTTCCAGTACAACTACCATTTCACGCTGAGTATTCTATGATCCTGTGGTATCATTACTTCAGACGAGCAGGCCGAATATAATTAAATGCTTGTTAAATAGATAATTGGATAGATAAATAATAAAAAAAATAACAAAAAACTGTTAACATTGATCTTTGACTTGAAGGTCTAACAAGACCAGCATTTAGTTTCCTGTTTTTTAGAACCAACCAATTTACAATCAGTTAAGCAAGAGAATTCGTTCGCAATGGACTTCGCAAATAAAGTGATCATTGTAACAGGAGCGAGTGCTGGCATTGGTGAAGATACCGCTTACGCCTTCGCACAACAATCTGCGAAACTCGTTCTTGTTGGACGAAATGTGCAAAACTTAAAACGGGTAGCAACAAAATGTGAAGGTCTCAAGGGAATCTCGCCTCTGGCTATTGAAGCAGACATCAGCGTTGATGCAAACGTCAAACTGATAATCGATAAAACCATCGAAAAGTTTGGTCAAATTGATATCTTAGTGAATAATGCTGGAGTGGGCATACATGGAAGCATATTGGACGGAGTTGAGTTGTTCGATAAAGCAATGAACCATAACATGCGGCCCGCTTATCTACTGACCAGTCTGGCCGCGCCCTACCTCATCAAATCAAAAGGGAATGTTGTGAACGTATCCAGCGTTGCAGGCTTGAAACCAGTGAAGGCGTTTGATTTCTTAGCATATAGTATTTCAAAAGCAGCTTTGGATATGTTTACGAAATGTGTGGCACTAGAGCTTGGTCCTAAAGGAGTTCGCGTAAATTCTGTGAATCCTGGTTGTACTAGAACTAAGTTTGCTGAGGCATCTGGTTTCGGTCCTAACAGTGAATCGATGTTAAATAACTTTCGAAGTACTTTACCCTTGGGCAAACTTGCTGAAAGTGATGAGGTTGCTGACCTGATTGTATATCTGGCTAGCGATCGCGCGCGAAGTATCACAGGTTCTATTTACGTTATAGATAATGGTGAAATTTTGCTTTGAGGCTATTCACACGACAGTGATTTATTATGTTATTTGCAAAGCGATTCACAGATAAAGGCCTTTGATTTTAATTATTACATTTTTTTGGCTTTACGTTTTGATTAAAAAACAACAACATTAGTTGTCTTCAATATATTGTAATAAATATGTCCAAATGATATAATGAGTATTATTATATATTTAAAGTGTCTATAAATGATACAATCTCCGATAGTTTTCTTCTCTTTATCAACTTAATAGTGTATTACAAAAAGTAGAGAACTTATGATCAAGGAAGGACATTGGTCGTTCAATAAAATGCCGTCAATTGTTATTCGAAAAGAAACTTTATTGTCAAGCCAATAAGCTTCTGATTTATTTAACAAAGATGGCAAAATAGAAGTTATGGACGCAAATTAAGAGAATAGAGTAACTTATTCGTCGGACTATATTGGAACGTAAGAGGATGTAAGTTTATTTATGTGTCAAGTTCTAGTTATTGCAACTAAATTTGTTATTGTTACAAAAAGCTTTCCGTATATGTAATCTTTGTGTTACTATGTATCTAAAATGTAGACATATTATGACTACAAAATATATTATAGACTATCTTACATCTAATACGATGCTCATTATGAATGGATGCCTAATATTTGTACTTGCTGCTTAGTAATAGATCTATTGACTCAGCACAATTAAAAAATAAATAATTGAAAAATTTAAAAAATATTCTACAATATTTTATTACTGTTAATATTTGTAAGAAAATCAGATAAATTCTGAAAAAATAGCGACTCAATGAGTTAATGTAATATGAATGATTAATATTATAAATGTGATATATTTTCATATTACATCAATGTACTTATTTGAGCAAAAAATATTCTATACATTTGGCATGATGAAAGAAGATTGACAGGACAGACAATTTGGCTTTATTCCAGAAAAAGCATTTATAGTCGTCAGTGTTCTCATGAATAATTTTTGCTATTGTGTGTGTAATAAATGATAGCTTCTATATTATAAAGAATGATATAATAACTAAATGATATAATAAGAAATTTATATGACAATATAATGGTAATGGTACTTGAAACGGTACTTCTACTGTGTTTCGCTGAGTGAGTGAAGATATCGGAGAACCGATATGGCGTAAAAAGCCGACAACACAATCAATGTGCGGACTGTGGCCCGGTTGTCCATGAACGGCGGTGTCCTCTAACTATATAGAAAATACACCTGCTTCGTTGTCCGCTATACCATAAAAAAATCCAACATTAGACGTTCATTTAACGTGGCTTAACAGAATATTTCACTCTGCAAGCTGGTCGTTTTAAAGCATTTGAAAAAACGTGACTCACACGCCTCTATTTTAGCGAAACAGCCTTGAACACTTAACTGCAATTGCTATCTTAAATAAAGCTTTTCTTAGTTCCGACTCGTAAATGGCAACAAAAACGTTTAACCTCGTTTTCGTTACGCCTGTGTGACCTCGTCCAACACCTATCCGAGAAAATTATTGCATGTATTAAAACTATGTTGGAAATGTCCGACAGTGCAGTTGTACGGATGCATAGAGTAAAGAAACATGGTTGAAAGTGATTAAGATACGATTATAATATGTATAATACATAACATTTAACGTTTTCGACTATGTAGCGTCTATTTCTGCAATTTTCTCTTTGGTTTATTTTGGTACCTACACAGTTTAGCTAAGAGATCTTTAAATACTCAGAGCGTTTACAATATAATCATTTATCATTAAATAATAATGCCAATTGTCAAGTACCAAATGACGTTTACCATAGGTAGTCGCAAGATACGACGAGTGATTGAATTCAATCAAATACATATATAATAATTCGTATAGAATAAAATACGTTATCTCTTATGAAACTATCTAAGTCACAGTATATAGTTTGTTTATAAATGTGGCCAAATGGGGAAAGAACCACCAATAAACACATTCGTATAGTGTCTTCTTCCCACTATATTGAAGCATTTAAAATATTTTCATTACTAACAGAAAATATGTAGATGTAACTTTAATTACGGACATCCTACGTATAGGTATAAAATCGTAAATGATCTGATTGATCATAAGAGCAAAAACAAAAGTAATAGAACGCAACTGTAAATATTATTGTTTAGCCAGTGAGGAGACGCGAGTGATGTAAAACGTGCTAGCGGAGATAGCTAGGGGATTTGTGTCGCTTAAATTTTTCAAAGTTTCTTTGTTCTAAAAAGTGCCACTGCTGCAGCCCGAGAATGGGACGTAGAGAGATTTTCATTGTTATATTTCCAATACTAGAAAACAATTTTAATGTAGAAAATTTTTAGTAAAATTGTCATGTTCGTTTAATTCTAGCTCCTTAAGATGCGTATATAGCAATTGTCGCTTAAGTAAATTAGTACTAATTTCTATTGAGGACACTTCTTGTTCGCTATAAAATCAAATATATATAAGAAATTATGTTAAAAATAGCACAGTCATTGAATAATTACGACTAATTATTGTTTTATAATTATAATGTCAAATAAAAATCCTCCTTAACATAATCGAAAATGGAATAACAAAGATAATATCTCTTTGTTAGAAAAGTTTAAATGAAATATGACGGGAAAATTAATGTGAATATTTTTCATTTGTCTTTTTCATAATATAGGAGCTCCAGCAATGATTAAAAAATTATAGGAACTTTTTTTGCTTATCTGTCAATATAGTTAAATGATCATTGATCCAATTAATCTTTTGTTATTCTTTTTTTTATTCTATAGCTGACAACGGAGCAGGTGAGTCTCCTATATGGTAAGTGAACATCGCCGCCCATGAACAACCCAGTGCCACAGTCCACCCATAGTCAACCCAGTTGCCTGGCTTTTCACGCCGCTTAAGCGGCACTTTTAAGGACCTCCTCACTCACTCTGCGAAACGCAATACAAGTACCGTTTCACGCTGAATATTCTGTGAGCCCGTGGTTTCTCTTCGGACTCTTCGTCAGCATATGTTTCATCATGCTGATGGCTCTCCCACGGGTGCAACAGTATTAAGACACTCATTCAGCCACTGTCAAGCCCTTCCAGAGATCAAATAAATTATAATTGTCTGATATCGCTATATGGTACACTTTTAAAACATTAAGCTCTCAAACATAAAGTACGTGTTAATAATCCGATTTATACGATATATATGTGTATATTGTACTTATTTCGCAAAGTGCATTTAAAAGTAGAACCAATAATGTATGTACGAAATGTAAATAGCTTAATTGAATTCTCTAAAGCAGATAAAATCAGCGCACTATCGCTATCGGGGCTAAATTGCGGATAAACCAATTACGTATATTACCTATTCACTAGCTTTAGCACGCACGGTTCATTTCGAATAGCAATGCTTATACCAGCGTACTACTGCTAAGGCATCCAATCTTAGCACTACAAGTCTTTGTGTTCTCGCTACATAGTTTCAACTGCAGGCGAGATGGAGTTTCAGTTTGTTGCTGCATTATTTCTTGAATTATAAATTGTTGGATTGGCTTCGTTAGTATCGGAAAATTTACTAATGGATGGATTTTCTTGAATCAATTTATGAGTAAACATTTTAAAGGCGCACAAAATTAATTGTAAAATAAATTGTATATTAGAACAAAACGGTAAAAAATAATCAGATATTATCTGCTATATCGCCTAACTTAAGCTTAATTATATTATCGAAACTTTGTACTAGTATCTTCTTAAAGAAACCGTGTATGCCGTATTAATCATATAACTATTTATATACCAAACATTAATATTTCAATGATATCGCCGATCTACAATAACAAACTTCTATTCAAACTTTATAAAGCTATATGTGCGTCAATTTTTTATCATTTTTGTTCAGTTTAATATAAGTCAACAGCAGAATTGCAGATAAAGTATGTTTTCTCTTTTAAGTTACATATCTATTGAAATATGACGCTTAATGATATTTAAGTATTAATATTTTACCAGTTGATAACTTTATTTGAGATGAGCCTCTAGTTTAGTTGAATAGTATTCCTAGCGTAATATGTCTGAAAAAGATTTTTCAGACATATTACGCTGCTATAGTTATAGCACTGGTAACTAATAGAATT
>DWCF01007535.1:0-10536 GCA_018230265.1 Delias oraia
ATTTCCGATTAAAGTATAATGAATGAACTTGATTATTATGCGTCAGATAGACATCATGTACTGCACAATAGAAGAACAAAAATGGACAACCGCGCCACAGTCCACGCATTGTTTGTGTTGCCGGTTTTTACACCACTTAAACTGCATTTTTAAGTGCCTCCGATATCCCCATTCATTCAGCGAAAAACAGTAGAAATACGTTAAGCATTCTGTAATCTTGTGGTATCACTTTGTACGAGAGAGATAATGTAGTGCATCCGAATTTGCTTCAGCATGGCTCTCCTACGGGCGTGGGTCGTTAATACCTTACCTCCATAATTGTGCCACAACCACACTGGCAAAGTATCATAAAAAAATCGACATTGTTTTTTATTTATAGATTGTAGGCGAGTTTCAAAACCCTCACGCTCCATCTCTTGACATAACTTGTCACTGCGCAGTCATGTGATTGACGAACGATCTTGAGAACTTGAATATTGGGGAATGAAATATGAACAATGAAATAACTTTTATTTAGTATTTGTGAAATCTCGTATAATCCTAACTATTGTATATATTCATATGAACATTTTTACTTCTAAGTGAGTGAGTGAGTATAGTGACTCCGATTTCTATAAATTATATATTATTATTCTTTAATGCCGACAATACAACCAATGCGCGGACTGTGGCGTGGTTGTCCATGGGCGGCGGTGTTCTCTTACCGTATAGGAGACCCACCTTCTCCGTTGTCCGCCATACTATAAAAAAATTCTAAGAAATTATATAATAAATATATAAAAATGAGGGTAAGGGGCTCTAGGCTGCCTTTCTTACTTAAGATACCACATACCAAACCAGCCCTGTCTTTTTTAATAGAATTGATTCAGTTACGAGAAATTGTCCCGTAGCTGAAGGAAACAATTAGTTCGCTACTTTGTAAGTCATATTTTAAAAGTGTTATGTATTGTATGTTAAATTGTGTGTATTATATTTCACCCGTCTGAGAACTATGCTGAAGAATATACTGAAGCACTTATAAAGCCAGCTCATGCGAACTGATACCAATGGATCACAGAA
The DNA here is from genome assembly GCA_018230265.1 of Delias oraia. Taxonomy (NCBI): domain Eukaryota; kingdom Metazoa; phylum Arthropoda; class Insecta; order Lepidoptera; family Pieridae; genus Delias; species Delias oraia. Next base: position 1,060 of record DWCF01007535.1, read on the forward strand.
TACTCAGCGTGAAACGGTACTTGTACTGTGTTTCGCTGAGTGAGTGAGCCTTTAGAATGCTGCTTAAGTGGCGTAAATAATACGGCAACAAAACCAATGCGTGGATTGTGACACTGTTGTCCATGGGCGGTTTTCTCTTATCATAAAAAATTGACATTTAATAAATTGTATATGTGACTTTACATTAAATGAAGACTTCATTTTGTTTTTAAAACATAAAAGCTAATGTTTTAAATTTTATATTTAAGCATTTCAATTATATAATTGACTTTGCGTGGCGCGCCACTAAGTGCTGGAATAAATACCTTTCTGTAAGACTAGCCGCGTCCAAAAGACATTATAAAGAAAGAGATGGTCTAAGTGATTGCTTGAGGTTCTTCTCATAAATTCTCTACACTTTAAATATTTGTCCAATGTCTTTAATTTATGTGCTCAATGAAGCTTTAAAAAAATCCAAATAGATAATCAAAATATATAGAAGATATAATACACAACTTTACGAAAGGAAACAACAAATAAATGGATGTTTCATTTGATTATATTGTCAATTATAAATGCACGTATTTTTTTTTATAGACATTTTAAAAATTCCTTGTTCAATTTAAAATTTCTTCTTCCGAGAAAGTAACTGTTTAATGGGTAAAATGGACTCTTAATTAAAATTGACTACTATCTTCTATGAAACTTCACTTTCTTTTAAAAACCTTTTACGTTCGTATTAAGTAAGGTGCATAATGAAAACTAAAATTACTATTAGAAATATTAATTAATCCTTTTTGATTTAAAAACGAATTAAAATTTTTAAAAATCTTATATTTTATGATATAGCAGACAACGGAGCAGGTCGGTTTCCTATATGATAACAGATCATGGACAATCGCTGCAGTCCGATTCTTGGTTGTGTTAACAGCTTTTTTTACTCACTCAGAAACACAATATAAGTTCAGTTTCAAGTACAGCTGCCATTTCACGCTGAGTATTCTCTGAGCCCGTGATATCAGTTCGGACGAGCCGGTCTTAATACGTTAGCATATGCTAAGAGGTAAACAAGCAGCCACCTAGGATATGTGGTCCACAGCCAAAGTCACCTCTAGCTGAAGTTGAACCGCAGGTGCGTTGTCGGTTTTTAAGGAATCGGTAGTGTCTTATTAGACTGAATTATAGATTAGACTGAATAATGATGCGATATATATTTAGAATATAATATTTTGTTCGAATTTTGTATTGTAATGTATTTATTTTATTATTTTTACTGTTAGTCAAAAATAATACAACATTAGACTTTATTTTAATCTTTACCTCGTCATATTTTCATAGCATTTTAACGCAATTTCACGTCTGGTGTATGCATTATCATTTATAAAAAAAAACTCAGTATTAACAAATCGTTAACGTAAATTACAACGTAAGTGGTCGGGTGCTTGGATCGTTGATTTTTTAAGGTTCATTAATTTAGCGTTGGGTTTTAAATTTATTATTTCAAGCGAAATTTCACAGTCATCTTTCACCATACGTAAAATTAAATCGCACGCTGTATCGCTCTTTTGGGAGTTGTGGCTGAATATCCGCTTTGAATAAAGTCAATATCATTATTGAGTGCCACTATGATTTATGGTGGCTCACCAATTGGTATAGTATATTTACTATTTCTACTAGTTTACCCTCTCTTAGCAAATTTGGAGTAGCCAATCTAGTGCCTATATCTGCTATACTAATGCCATAATTGTATAAAGTTCATTAAAACCCCTTCAGGTTGAGAGCTATAATTAAAATCTCCTGTTACAACGGATTTTCAATAACTTTACCTCTATCGTTTTGCCTAGATTATTGGATTCCTATAACTTACTAAGTATTGGTACCTTTCTAAAATAATTGAGGACTCGCTTTAGAGAAGTTAGTCATTATGTGCAGCTGACCTAAACATGCTTAAACTTTAGATTTTATTTAGAATTGTTTTTTGGTTTGTACTATGTGACTAATTTAATATCAAGCAATATAATTACAAAAATACTTCACATAAATATATATTTAATAGGTGGAAGTTTCAGTCCATAATTAAATAATATTTATTCTTATTTAACAGCGTGGCTGATAAATTAATAGAAGACAACATGAATAGAAAGAAAAGAAATGCATAATTTGTACGACAAAGTTGAGAGATAACAAAGAAATAAGGAAACTTACCGAAAATCTTCTGATTACCCTTATACACTTTGTAAAATTCTTATTATTCGAGAGTAATTAATTTGAAAGAATGCTAATTTTTCTTTTAATCGCTTCTTTAGCGCCACAACTTTTATCTACTTTGTTTGAATTACTTTCGCTCGAGCAGTCTCAAGCAAGTTTTTAAAGATTTCATTATAAGCAACCATATTTTTATTGTTAAATTCATATGCCTCTCAAATTAAACCTATTTTGTCTTAATTTAAGGATAAATTAATACGATACACATCATCATCATCATCATCATTATAGTGACTAATTATCCATATGAGTAAAAATAGGAAATTGCAATAAAACAATTATACGTAAACAATAATAAAGTCTATAAAGAAAACATATTATCTTAATATTTTAATGGGACTTCACAAAGTAAGACAGTGATTGATTTATTAATTTAAGTAGGGCTCCAGTGCAATTTTATCCCCTGAATTTTGTTCAGTTTTTTTATGGTATAGCGAACAACGAAGCCGTTGTCAACCCACAAGGTGGACAGACGACCTTATAAAGGTCGCCGCAAGACGCTAGATGCAGGTCGCCTACGACAGGTATTCATTGAGCCCAAGTGGCAGGTCTATGTCTAGCAGTGGATGTCTTACGGCTGAACTGATGATGATAGTGATGAACAACGGAGCAGATGGGTATGGTAACAGATCAACGCTGCCCATGAACAACCGCGCCACAGTCCGCGCATTGGTTGTGTTGCCAGCTTTTTATACGGCTTAAGCGGTACTTTTAAGGTCCTCCAATATCCTCATTCACTCTACGAAATACAGTACCGTTTTACATTGAGTATTATAACCATTAAGCTACGAGGCTCTCGTAGTGTGCCATTACAAACAGAATATTAAACGCAATTCACGTTTTGTGTAGTCAATACCTATTTGAAGTGTGCATGTCATATATTGGTCACTGCCTGCAATTCAGTTTTAGTATTTGAGGCATGTTTGGATATTATAGGTGTGAAGATAATATAGTTTTAGTTAGTAATCCTTGATAAAATTAATACATCCAAGGTATATTGAATGCTTGGAAGCTGTAATTTGGTTAGTGGTATTTCCATTAAAAAATAATTTTGAATGACCTCAAATTACGAAGTTATGTTTTTATTAGTATTCTTGACTGTATCCGCGTAGCATGTGTTAGGTTGCTACGTAATATACTGTAAAATGAGGATTTCTTACAACTCTTTTGAATTTTTTTGAAGGTAGTCATTTTTCGAAGTGATATTAGTTATTGTACATAATATTGTATGTATTCATTATTATTTTACATCGTACAAAATTTAAAATTTTCCTGCCTTCTAATATTTTACTCCAATTTATTTATGATTGTTAATTGTAACAGGAATATACATTCTTTAATAGGCAGTACACATATTTTTTATTTCATTAGATTGTATTGTATCATAAATATTATTAATATTATAATAACTTCATTATATATTTGCTATAATAAAAATGTATCTAAGCCAATGACTATATAACAAATTTTAGTATTTAGATTATAATATTAACTCAAAGGGAATATGCATTTTTGTTTCGGAGGTCCTGAGTTGAAAAGCGAAAAAATTATAAATAAGTTTGATTTATGGTGTAACTATAATATTTTACAATATTTTTGAGGTTCTATATAAAATTTCTATAGGTTCTTAATAAATATTATTACAATTTAAAAAATCAGATAGCAAATAAACATGTATTCCCGAACCAATTATGCAAAGCAAATTTTCGTTTTTCTGTTAAAACTCAATGTTCCAGAACTTAATTAACACACTTCTAGAAAATGAAAGCAAATTCGTATAATTAAACGGTTGAATTGCATGCAATCCAAACGAAAATACAAATTGAAATATTGAGGCAACGTTTTGTTAGGATTATCCTTTTAAATCTTTAATAAAGTATGTATCTTGAGTTGTCTCTTTGTAAATAATAAATATATTTTCTTACATGACTATATGTAGTAATAAGGAAACCAGGTGAGATTTTACCAAGCAGATATCTACCCGGATCGCACAGAAGTGATTTGTCCTTGACAAATTTGACAATTTACAAAATACGCCTGACATTATGATAACAAATGAAGGGCCTCAAAAGTAATAAAATAAACAAATCGAGGCTCTTTTATGATTCATAGTGTTATTGCATATTATTACTAATAAAAAGTGATACTTTAACAAGTTTCATTTATTTTCTTCTCATTCTGCCTTAATATAAAATAATTTTATTACTTAATTATTAATAAAACATAATACGCTTATAGATAACAAACAATGACTGTCATAATTTATATAATCCATAAGATTGCATCGAAATTCTTATAATATTAGGTAAAAGAACACCGCTGCCCATGGAAAAAGCGCGCTACAGTCCGAACATTGGTTGTGTTGTCGATTTTTACTTACATAAGCGTCATTTTTAAGGGCCTCCGATATCCTCACTCAATCAGCAAAACATAGTAGAAGTACCGTTTCAAATTCAACTACCATTTCACGCTGAGTATTCTGTGTGTCCGTGGTGTTGTTTCGGATGAGGCGGCCCAATTTGTGCGTCAGCATATGCTTCAGCGTGGCTGTCCCACGGTTGAAAATATAAAATATATAAATAATTAAACATGATTGAGTTTCTTGACTGTTGTTCTCACATCTAGATGTGTTAGTTAATTATATGTAAGTTTCGTTTTTAAGTGACTACGTCAATTAAGAAAAAATCTTTGACTTTAATCAAAACTTTCAATGCTATTTTGGAAATATCTATATTATAGTTTCCTCTCGTTGATCCTTCATGTCTGAGAATCTTGGTCAGCATCAGAGTTGCATCGAAATTCTATGGATTTCTGTCCAGCGCGTCTCTTACAACGATGATGAAATTTTCACTTGATCATCGAGGTGAACGACCTCGTGGTCTTTTGTTTTTCGTGATTGCAACGACAATCAGTTTCTCCAGGCTATATATGTAGCTACCAATAGTTAGAACACAATAATTCTAAACTGCAGATTTGTATCTACGAACACTTACTAAACTTTTAATGGACTGCATTCAGTTAGCCTTAAGCTAAACGACCCACTTCAGCGCAACTATCCAGCTATTATACCTTCGAAGCTAAATCTTATTTTAAAGTTTAATTCTAGTTGTAACCGCCTTCGAAATCCGAGTAATAAATTGTCTTTCGCCATAAAATGACGAGAAAACCTTGCTCTTGTTTAAAATTCAATCTAGGAAAAGTAGTTACAACATTGCATCAGTATTACACTCTAATTGTATTGGCAACCAATATAAAGTTTTTTTCTAGTAAATCGGAAACGTCAAGGTAAAAAAGCTTATCAGCTTCGATTGGATAAAATAGAAGAAGAAGAAACTAAATTAGAATTGCTTTTCTTAATCGCATGAGGTAAACGGTAACCTCCTAGCACTTCCGAAGCGCTATTTTCAATACACCTCCAAATTGCTCCATTAAAAGTTCCCGAACTGCCTTCAACTCCAATTGTTAACGGTTCGGGAATGCTGAGTGTCGAACAATAACAGGAGTATGACATAACTGTTATGTAATTAAACTCTACCATTAATTTATCGCTACTTTTTTAAAGAATAGCAGACAAAGGAGCAGGTGGGTCTCTTATATGGCTAGACAACAATGCCGCCCGTCGCGCCACAATCCGCGCTTTGGTTGTGTTGCGGGCCTGTAATTGCAGTTGAAGATTTCCTTGCAAGATAATGTATTAATTATGTGTGTTATCTTTTAAGCAAATACATATCTATGTTTAGAGGTTGCCTATCTTACATATTAGATGGTATTTTCAAAGGATAATTGTAATTGCTTAGTACTTAGTACAGGTTAGTAGAGACATCTAGATTTTTTATGGTATAGCGGACAATGGAACAGGCGGGTTTCCTCTATGGTAAAAACACCAAAGCCCTTGGACTACGGCTTTTTAATGCTTTAATGACTCATATAATATAGTAAACTCCAGGTAAAATTTCTAGTTTCCAATATCGGAATAAAAAATGAAATGGTACAAATATGAATTCCTTCTCTCATTATAAGTAATTTTAAAGTACCCATGAATAATCCACTAACATCGAATGTCGGCTACCCGCTATACTAAATATATTTTTTTTTTATGACTATCTCGCTGTGTATGCCATACGGTCATTACAGCTTCATCAACATCATCATTTCAGCCGTAAGACGTCCACTGCTGGCATTGCCCTCCCCATTGGACTTCAATGAATACCTGTCGGAGGCGACCTCCATCCAGCGTCTTCCTGCGACCTTTATAAGGTTGTCCGTCCACCTTGCGGGTGAACGTCCCACGCTGCGTTTGCCAGTCGGTGGTCTCCACGCTAACACTTTTCGGTCCCAACACAGACTAAATAGCGAGCGGGATAGTTCGCCGAGAGTGGGTTTTACCACGACTAACACAAAGGCGTCTCCTGTGAGACTTGAACCTTGGCTTGAACGTCGTGGGGAACTGAGTCGCATGAGCGGCCGAGTTGTAACTCACCGAGATGTGCAATAAGATATATAAGATATATCGGAAATTAGAGGTTAAATAAAATAGAACAATATTTATTTATTTTTATTTGGCTGTTGGTGTCAACATAATTTACTAACAACTAAAAGCGTATGCGCATGTGTACTTTCGTAAAAATATTGATACGAATGAGTTCACAAGCGACCTTATCAGTAATTTTTACGAAAAAAAATTGGTTTTATACTTTTTTTAACTGTATAGTGGACAACGGAGCAGGTGGGTCTCCCATATGCAATGAGAACACCGCCGCCAATGAAAAACCGCACCACAGTCCGCGCATTAGTTATGTTGTCGGCTTTTTACGCTTAAGTGGTACTTGTAAAGCCTTCCGATATCCTCACTTCTTCTATGTAACACTGTACAGGTACCGTTTCACGCTGAGTATTCTGTGAGCCCGTGGTATCACTTCAGACGAGCCGGCCCAATTAGTGCATCAGCACATGCTTCAGCGGCTCTCCCACGGGTGCGACAGTATTAAGATACTCGTCGGGCCACTATCAATCCCTTCCAGAGACCGAATAAAATATAAATTAAATTATAATTGTCCAGACCGTGTTTCGAACCCGATACCTCTCGTTTCATGGTACACTTTCAAACCAATATGCTACGAGGCTCTACATACAGTTCTGTCATTGTCTTAATGCTATTACCAGATATAAATGTAATCTACCGCGAACTAATGTTTAACCAATTTCAACATTGATAAACACTGAAATATTATATAAATATTATAATTTCCATATATAAAAGTAATAATATATTTTTAATATTTCAAACTAGTTGCAAACAAAAAACACTCGTTCATAAAAAGAACTCAGCTAGGTACTTTAAACTACTAACGTAGAATGCTCTCTCTACTCATTCCAATATTCCATTCCTCGTACCTATATACCCTTCATATTCTAGTTCAATTTCTAATTTGAGCTCAGCTCCAATTACAATCGCATTTAAAAGCTTCAGCCTCGAACTGCTTGTTATTAAGAAGTTCTAAAAGATTCAAGGGGTGGTAATCATCTAGTGGTTAAGTTTAACTACGATTTGGCATACTTTCAAACAACCGTGCTGGGTACAAGGCACTTCCATCGTTTTTGTAGTTCGATTGCATGCATTGCCTCTGTCGCAGTCATCTGGTTGAATCCGCTATTTGGTCGAATGACTAGCGCGTTTATTGAATAATGATATTTAGTTGAATGACTAAAGGACAACTCGTAACGTTGATCTTGACTGAACGCCATTTAGCGTAGTCGTTGAATGCGATATAAGGCCGAAATATATTTAGGTTAGGTTAGGTTAGCTATAGTTAACTCCATGGTGTCACGATTTTATTACGAAAAGGTCACATTAAAGTAAAATTAATCAAAAAGTTTCAACACAATGCTATCAGCTGTGCGAGCTGTTTGACGCCATATTTGTTTGGTGATTACTACGCAGCAGTGGGAAAAAAATGAACTAAATTACGATAACTTTATTGGTCCGCTCTGTTCGAAGGACTATACTATAAACCACTAACTAGTTGGACGTTGAGTGACGCTTGTTCAGTCAACGTTCGGCCTAGTCATTCAACCAATGAACGCGCTAGTCATTCGATCAAATAGCAGATCCAACCAGATGACTGCGACAGTTCTATCGGGTCCTCCATTCATGTGTTCACAGAATATATTTCATAGAGAAGTATGTGGAAAATACTTTCCGCTTACTCTACTTTTATTGCTATCTTTTCAAAGCCGGTGACAATAAAATATACGTATATTTTGTCATTTCTGTTTAGTGGAGCCGCTCTGCGTAAATGGTTTTAAATTTATCGCTTTTTGAATTGTATTTTGTTTATGAAAGCGTTTTTTTCAAACTGATAATGATATTTTTTGATGTGTATAATCTGTGTTATAAATAAATATAAAAAAATCTAAATTTTATCGATTACGTACTTTGTGGATTAACTTTAATTACAACTTTAATTTCTAGACGCTTTGTCCACTACTTTAGTGTGTTCATCAAAGTAACAATGTATTTATTACTCTATAATTATATATTTTCAGCAAGTTTAAAGCATTTAAAGCGTTTAGACAGCAAAATACCAACGACTTTGAATAAAATAAGGCTCTAAACAAGGACGCAAGGGAGCCTGAAGCGTGAATTGTTTATAGAAAGTTTACGGAGAAATGTTCTGCACTAAATATGTTTGTATAAATTCTACTTACCTGCCTCCATACGTTAGGTGTTTTGAATGCGAGGCCAAATTGACTCCATTTAAAGTTTTGAAAGCGTTCCGTAGCTTAGATAATTTACGGAACGAGTTATGCCTTCTATTTAAGCGAGCGTACGTACTAAAACTAATTAATATATTCATATTCATATTTCAACGTTCGTTCTTGAAGGTTTAATGAATGACCGCTCGGCGGACATAACTGGCAATTAGGTGCCATAGTGAGATCCTAATAAGCATTTAAAAATCGTTGAATTTTAAATATACACCTACCACGTTTGAAATGCTTGAATATTTTTCCCGAAATTATTAAATAAAGTAGCCTTTATTTGTAAATGTTCTAAAGTAAAAAAAGTTTAAAAAAACGCATCTAAAAATATATTATAAATATCACTGATCTTTTTACAACTCATAATCTGTGTGTGGCAATGCTCGGAGTCTCGCAGCGAGATAAAATCAGAAATGAGGTTATCCGCAGCCGAACCAAAGTAACCGACATTGCCCGCCGTATTAGTAAGTT
>DWCF01007536.1:0-10536 GCA_018230265.1 Delias oraia
TTCTAAAACTCAAATGCGCTTTAAATATCAACGTAATATCATTAATAATATTGCGGTCGCCCGAAATTTGGGCTTGATCAACATTTTCATAGTAAACATTTTTTATTTTTAAACATCATCCAAACGTCCTTACATACACCAACAGAAAAGACATGTTACACAGACAAAAAGATACTTAAAGACGAACAAAATTCTATATAAAGCCATGGAAATCACACAAAGAATCGTTTAACACGTCTTAATATTCCATATTTCCTTGCGAATACAAAATAAAGATCTTTTAACAGTTAATCTTAAAGTAATAAGCATAAATATCACATCTTAATTGGTATAAAACCAAACATCTAACCACTATATATATTAGTTTACTCTTTATTTATAAAAAACTTAATAAAATATCGATAATTACAAATCAACTATACTCCTAATTAGTTAACTCCTAATAGTAAACTCTAAATAGATATCCCAATATATATTATAAGAAATCCAAATATTATCATTAGGGAAAAGGATTACTGTCAGATGACATGACGCGTGGAATAACGAATGATCCTTCCGACGACCCAGAATACGAGAAAGAAAATAATTGATGTAGATATATAAAACCTCTGTGTTTATAAACAATTATAATTGCCATCTGCGTTTACTTACGCGTCTGATAGGGATCGGAAAAAAAACTCAACAACACAACCAAATCGCAGATTTCGTCAAGCTTGTTCATGGGCAACGATAATCTCTTGCCAACAGAAGAACTGTCTTCCTCCTCTTCCGTTATTTAATGAAACTACTGATACGATTTTTTTAATTCTATAGCGGACGATGGAGCCATTGGTCGTGTTACGACGCTTAAGCGACACTTTCTTAAGGGCTCCAGAAATCCTCACTAAGTCTGCGTAACACAGTACAAGTATCGTTTCACACTGAGTATTTAATTGATTAATGATAATAATAGTCTTTGTATCAAACTATGTTGTTTAAGGTTAGATATTTTATAGCTAAAACTTTCTAATAAATGAATTATTTTGTAGTTATAATATTTGCACAGAATGGATTCGCTTTACCAGTTATACTATGTTCGTTTACATTATAAAATTCCTAAAGAGATAACGGTACTTACAGAAAGTAAATTCAAGAATCTTGTAAAGAATACCGTCATAGACGATAAAGAGGCTTGGGAACTTCTGCACAAGCACCGACTGCTACCTTCTAAACTAAAAAATGTAAATGAACCAACGATTGTAAATTTGGCTATATAAAATTAAAACCCTATGAGTTTCTTGTTGGTTCTTCTCGTAGATATACCATCTTTCGAACAAATTAATTTCGAACAATAAATTCACTCGCACACACCTTATGAGCCCTATTTGAATAAATTATTTTTGAATTTTAGTAGACTCTTTAATGTCAGACGTAATATATATATTAGAATCTCGTTAATTTTAAGTACCATTTTTCAACCAATATTTTACATAAAAGTGATTCAGAGGGGTTATTCGCGGGTACTGGCAGAATATCAAGCTTAATTTGGCTGTTGACGATGATTACATTGATACCATAGTTAAACTCATGTCAAACTTGTAACGATTTAATATGAAAACATATGTATAATAGACTAAGGCATGTTCTTAAACAATCATAAACTTATATATGTATATATACAACGAAGAAAGATGTATGATATCAACGGTAATTATTCCATCAAAATATATTATTAACTTTATTCCCTCACGTGATCAGATGATGGATCTTTAAGTATCTTCAAAACAAATGACTCGTATAATTGATTTAAACAATAAGGAACTTATTTAGATGTGATCTCTAAACCATCTTTATATGTCAAGGTTTTTAAATGTACTCAAATTGTCTGGTTTATTTTACATGACAAGCTTTCATCACTCGTAAATATTGGTTATTATTTAGAAATAACTATTATTTCTGTATTAAATTACCATTTATACAAAAAAACATATCTGGGATTGTGGTTTATATAATTCAAGAACGGATAAGGAGATTTTGATGAAATTTGGCATGGACATTGAAGCTAAAACCCTGACTTAACTTATAAATCGATTATATCAAAAATATCTGCAATAAACCACAACGCAATCTCAATAATCTGTGGTATATTCAAGCAAGCATGTGTACTTAATTAACCTATTAGGTAGTATACCGGTTGAAGAAAATTTAGGTCCACTCGTATTATACAGACCAGATATAAGGATGATAATAAATTTACTAAAAGAGAGTTCCTTTCTTCAGATAACAATGACTTCAGTCTGAGTCCGAGAAAATCTCTCCGGTTCGAGGAGCGATTCGTTAAAACGTGAGTAAGTACTATTAATGTTTTTAACGACAATGTTTTTATATTTTTTTATATTTTACACAACACCCTAAGCGTATTGAAAATGTTTGTATTTTAAAATTCGTCCTAGTTACACCATTTATAATTTAAGAAATTTCTTGAAAATTTGTACAGGTGTAGCTGACATCCTAGACTAATATATAGGCTATTTTCTACAAGACTACTAAAATCCAATTCAACGTTTTATTGTTTTAGTATTATAGTAGTATTATTTGGTATTGTATAGTATTTTTGGGCTTAGCTGTACACTTTAGGTGCCGTAAAATTAACGTAATTAGTATTGTTTCTTACGAACGCTGCCTTAACGATGAGAGGTATATGATTGAGTTATAGAGCTTCATATTGAGGAACTATTTGAATTAATATCTGCTACTGAATTTTACCATCGAACATCGAAGCCGAATACAAAGTTTCATCGTTTTCACTTCGATTTTTTCGCCACAACTGGACGCATTTTGTGCCGCTTCCCACTCTGTGGAATCACCTACCATCTGGGGTATCTCTAACCCAATTCGACTTGGGGACCTTCAAGAAAAGAGCGAACATATTCCTTAAAAGCCGGCAACACACTCGTGGCTCTGCGAGAGCTAGGGGTATCCATGGGCGGAGGACCGCTTACCCTAGGTGAGCCTCCTGCTCGCTTGCCACCGTACTTATAAAAAAGGGTCATGATGGAATAATATATCTAACGCCACATATATATAATATAATAATAAAGTAGTAAGTAATAAAAAATATCTATAAACATTCCAGAAATGAAGAGAAGAAAGACATTCTCGTGGAACGGTGCAAATGGTGTCCAAATGCGCCAACAACCGCTGAACTGAAGCAATACGTTGCCGTGACTATATGCTGTAAGTTAATTTGAAAATCATCCAGATTTTTTACAGCGGGCAGCGGAGTAGGCCAGTCTCTTCTATGGTAAAAGATAACCGCTGCTTATGGGCAGCCACGCCACAATTTGTGATTGCTGAGTGAGTGTCTGCCTGTTATGCCACTAAAGCTCTATAAGTTCAAGGTCTTTATATCCTCACACACTCAGCGAAACACAAGTACCGTTTCACACTGGTATTCTGTGAGCCCGTGGTATCCAGCCCAATTAGTGCAGCGCATGCTTCAATATAAGCATATACAATATAAGACACTAAAAATTTATTTATAATCTAAAATGTTTAAATTAATCGCATTTATTTAAAAAAAACAATTTCACGTTTTTTTGATACAATTTGTAGAAACAAAACTGTATGGATGTTACGTAACCATTATAGCATGTAATGTTTGCGTGCATCATTTATACTAATTGATAGTTGTTTAGTAGTTAAAATAATTAGATCCCTTGACTACTATAAGATAAACCTATTTTCGCTGCTCGTTTTCTTCATGTGTAAATGAATAATTTCGCATTTCGGGAAATTTGATTAACAGGTCCTTGGGCATACATATGCGTAACTTATTTAGCTATAAAGGTTGTATTTAGCAGTATAAACAAGTACTAGGATTCTTAGTCTAAGAATATTACTTAAATGGGTATATATTATAAATATAGTCAAGAAAAGCCTGTTTACTTTAAATTCATTTCAAGAGTTTGTTTACTCTAACGAATTACTTTTTAATCGAAAATTGATCGAAACAATTTACTAACACTGTCTTATAAGAAAATAAAAATAACTTTTATAAATTGATTCATCATCATTATCAGCCTATCAAGTCCACTGCTGGATATAGGCCTCCCCCAAAGACCACCTATTACGATCCTGAGCGATCCGGATCCAGCGGTTGCCCGCAACACATCCCACTCTGCAACCTTTCTTCCTCATCGGTTATAAATTAATTTAAAAAATTAAAAAATATATATTCATCTTTATAAAAAGCATTAAAATAAACATTTGACACTGTTAAGTATGAGTACAGTGCCATAGACAAGCACTAAAAGCATGATAAATGCGATTGAGGTTCTAGTGGTTATGTACAAACATGGCCACTATGGTATTGACAGCTTGTTAACAGTTAAAATCTATCAAAAAGTTCGCATGGCGAAACTTTTCAATATCGTGAAGAGCTTCAACTATTAGGTGTTCGCTAGTACAGGATCTGAAATTGATATTACGTCCTTAAATATATTTTTATATATTGTTGAATAGAAAAACAAACATGAAGTTATTTATCACATAATATAACCTATTTGATATCAGTGTAAGTATTAATACTAGTAACAGTTTACCAGTAATCTGTCAGTGTCAATCACCAAATTTGCACAAAATAAATGTATCGATATTTGGATAAATTATTTCAAAATAATATTGTTTGCTGTTTACCCTTTTAATGCGAACATTATACAGATTATACATAAAAATATGACTGTCAGGTTAAATTATCTACGATTATAAATCAAAGCTTATCGATTGACAGATCTCGATCTATCGTTACTTACACCAGCACTTCTATTGTCTGAGATTTGTTACGTCTGTGACATCCAATACGTTTAATGTTATATCAATAAAGACATAACTGAACCGCGAACAATGGTGTTTTAAAATTTCACATAAATAGAATAATTGACATTATTGTACTTAAAATTCGTCAAGGATTTACATACTACAACTATCATTAAAGAATAAAATAATGATACTTTAAAAATATTAACACTAGCAATTTTTTTTTATGTTGACTACGCAATTACTAGACTAACATTTGTCGATTGAGTTATCCTTGAACACTACGTAAAGTTTTGTAATCTGTGGACGTTTCAAATTTGGCACCAATTCGCCTATGAAAAGAAATATTTGACGTCCTATAAATTGTGGTTTCTCCTATGATTAACCAAATATTTTTATATCGTAGAAATAATAATATATGTTAACGAATTCAATTTGAAAAATATTTGAAGAGATAATATTAAATACGTCTGCAACAAAAGCACGCACGGGATTTTATTTTATTTTTATTCTATTTTCTAAATTATATTTTATAATAATAGCGGTCAGTTAATATAAAGGAATATTTTCAAAAAGTAAATATATTATGAAGGTCTGAGTTCTAATATGAAAAGGACGAGCGAATTTAGAAGCTCCTATATTTAAGTTAGACTTGAAATCACCCGTAGGAGAGCTATGCTGAAGCAAATGCTAACCGGCCCAATGACCGGCTTGTACGAAGTGATACCACGGACTCACATAATACTTAGCTTGAAATTATAGATTTGAAACGGTGCTTCTACTGAGTTTCGCTTAGTGAGTGAGGATATCGGAGACTCTTAACAATACCGATTGATGCCGAACAATATGGTAAAAGAACACCGTCGCCCATTAACGACCGAATCATGACAGTCTGCGCATTGGTTGTGTTGCCGGCTTTATACGCCGCTTAAGCTGAACATTATTTTAGCCCGTGGTATCACTTCGGACGAGCTGGCCCAATTACTACGTCAGCATATGCTTCAGCATGGCTCTCCCATGGGTGTAAAATATAAATATATTTACCGATACGAGTGACATTCGATCTCGCATTCCTTGTTCTTGCAAAAATACTTAAAATGATATAATCCTTCACCCATATTGTTCCAGGTCTGGCAGTTTGGGCGTCATCGTGGTTCATCCTCAGCGACCTGGTGGAGCCAGGGGGATGTGTCTTCAATATGATAGCTTTAGTAACTCTTGGCTACGTAATGAGTCATACAGTAGCGAGGTATACCAAACTAAATCCTGTGATAACTCAAACGTTGGTTGGTGTATTCTGTAAGATATTTATTTCCAACAATATATTGGAAGACCAAACTGCGAATCTAATTGATTATCATTTAAGGTAAAAAATATATATTATACTTAATGTATTGTAAAGAATAACTACTCATTTATAAAAAAAAACTATATAAAAAATATTTCATTTAAATGATTAAAATTGGTCAATATCTGAAACATGGATTATTAAATTGAAACAAAACTGTTACGGGACCTTTTTTGATAAAGCATACTATAGTGTTAATGAATTTGTAAGTGAATAAATTGCCTTGAGAATATGGTGTTCATACTAAGCATTCTTAGAGATATTTTTTTATATTTTAAGTCTCTCACTGAAGCAAAAAATTACACCCACTGAGTTTATTTCGCCGGTTCATTTCAGTGGGCTTAGCTTAGATTAGACTGATTATGACGTTCAACGTGCTGCATTTTTGCTTTTATGTTGAATAAAAATATTTCATTTAATACATTCTACTTAAAAAAAAGAACGTGCTTATACCTTAAAAGTGGATAACACATCCGCGGCTGCGGCTTGGAGTGGCCAAGTATTGTACCGCTTACCCTAGGTGAGCCTCCTGCTTGTTTGCCTCTCGTGGATTTTTATTTTAATTAATTAATTTATTTTATTTTTTATTTTATATTAACGGTGGCAAATGAGCAGGAGGCAAGTGTTCCCCGCCCATGGATACCCCAGCTATTATTTATTTTTTTATTAATATTACACACAGTATATATTTTTAAAACACTGAAAAATAAGGATTAATTTCGTCATTATTGTGACAGTATTTGTCTTCGTAGCTTCCACAAGAAATGAATCGCTTTTGATAGATTTTTTTAAAGCGCTAATTTGTTTAATGATTTTTGATATGAACATGTGCACTTTGTTTCAGACGAGTTTATCCTGTTATTATTTTAACGAAAGGCCCACTAACTTGGAATTGGGATTACATAAGGCACAATCCCGTAAAAGTTTTTTCATTGGCCACACTTCCATGGATTGTCGAGTGTTTGTCTATGGCCTTCTTTACTTTTATTTTTCTTGATTTTCCTTGGTATTGGGGTAAGTGGAGCGCTTTATTAGATAAAAATTATCTTCCTGTAAAAAAATTTCCACGTTTTATATAAAACAAAGTGAAATTACATAAAACCCGTGTAGAAGTCATTTGTGCCTTCAGTTAATTTATTACTCGTCCGAACTGATCATGGGCGTGAAACGGTACTTGTACTGTGTTTCGCAGAGTGAATGAGGATATCGGAAGCTTTTAAAAGTGAAGAAAAAGCCAGCAAAACATACGTTGATTGCGGACCCATTATATTTAGGCGATAGTGATTTCTTAAAATCACCCATCACGTTGTCCGCTAAACCAACAAGTACAATTTCATTTTATTAGCTGCATAAATATTTATATTTTGATTAACGTAATTAAATATCAAGTATAATGTTACAGAACATTCATTAAATTATAATCATCATTTGAGATGTGTGTTGTAAACAGTTGAGCACCGAACTTCATCAGATTCTCGGAGCGTTTAAGCAAATTGAATACTATAAAATGTTAATTTCTCAGCTCAGTTTAATTAGCTACTCCACGACAAAGTCTAAGTTTAGAGAGTTTTTAACGAAAAATACGCACGAGGGATAAAACTACGAAACACTTTTAAGTTAATAAACTTCTATATAGCTTACATCAAATGTTTAATTAAGTTTTTGAGTTAAAATTGAATCATGTTTTTATTACGGGGCATGTTTTGTGGGGCTGTTTGGAATAATATGTGAAGCTAATCATCATCGAACATCGAGGCAGGATACAAAGTTTCACCGTTATCACCTCGGTTTGACGTTCCACAACTGTATGTTATGTAAGGCATTATGTGCCGCGCACCAACAATATGCGGAGTCAGCTTCCTGCAGACGTTTTTGCAAACCAATACCACTTGGGGACCTTAAAAAAAAGAAATTATTAACATCTTTATCCTGGGTGGTTCTCATGCTCATCAGCCACCGTTTCCAAAAAAATTTATATCATTACACTTAAACTGTATTATTTTTTCCTAACATTCACTTCTTTCATTTAATTATATTCTATGTATAAATAAAATAATAATAATAATAATTAAATATATTAGCAGTAATTTAGTAATATTTTTTATGGTATAGCAGGCAACGGAGCAGGCGGGTCTCCTCTATGATAAGAGATCACCGTCGTCCATAGACAACTGCACTACTATTCGCTCTATGATTGTATTGCCGGCTTTTTAATTATATTATTATTTATGTGTCCTCAAAGGATAAAACGGCTTTCGAGTATGAAGTTATTTTTGTAACAACTAATGTGGCTTTTTTAGGTGTACACATGGGGGCAATACTATCTTCTGTATCGCCAGCACTTGTTGTACCGATCCTCATTGAGTTGAACGCTAAGGGATTGGGTACTAAAAACAAATTGACTCTCCTAGTGGCAAACGCTGGTGGTCTTGATACAGCCTTCACTGAAGGAATGTTTGGAGTAATCAATAGCGCCATATTCTATCAATCTTCACCCGTGTACAGAATTGCTAAGGTATATTTATTTATATATATAATTATATTGTATTGAATAATAAATAAATGTATTTTATAGAATGACTAAATTGTTTAGCTCTGTAGGAACAAAAGAAACAACATTTCAAGCCTTTAGTTCAGGTGAAACAATGATATAATTTATTAATTCGAAAATAATTAAAAATTACCCGTGGGAGAGTCATGCTGAAGCATAGCTGACGCACAAATTGGGCAAACTCATCTTTAATTGATACCATGCGCTCACAGAATACTCAGCGTGAAACGGTAGTTTTACTTGAAACGGTACTTCTGTTTCGCTGAGTGTATAAAGTAGTGGGTGTAAAAAGCCTGCACCACAATCAATCCGTGGACTATGGGCAGCGGTTTTGTCGTACCATAATATAGGAGACCCACCTGCTCCGTTGTCCGCTAAAACATAAATATGCACTTAAATCATCAATATCATCATCCGGCAAATACGAAAAAAAATAGAATATTCAGTTTAAAGAAGTTTTCTTCTATGATAGTATATATAAAGGATATATAATATATAGTAATAATATATTTAAATATATATTTATTAATATATGATTATTTTAAAAAAAGTTCAGGATGTGAAAATAAGCTTAATTTTTTGTCTCAGAAAGTAAAATGAGTAAATTGTATTTATTGAGTAGGTAGGTACTATAACATAACCTTCACTTAAATTAAGACAATCTTACGTGAAAATATAGAACCAACAATAAAATAACAATTAAATCACAGAATTAAATCTCGATTCTCACAAATTATAAACTAGAATTATTACTTAATTTATGTTTTTATTACTTTAACATCTTTACATTACAAGATGGCGCTGCCATTAAAAAACATGACATTTCATTCATGCCTTGTGTTGCGTTAAGCGCGGCAAAGTTAAAATTAAGAAATACTAATTTCTTTACAGATATAATGCTGTTTCTGCCCTATCTGTCTGTTTGCGTTGAATTTAAAACTACTGAAAGACAAACTAATCTTACCAAGAAATATGATTGTCAGACTAAATTATTCCTATTATCAAAATATTATTATTCTGTAACATTTTCATGATATACTCGTAATTCTAAATAAATTTTGTTTTATTTAGCTTACATTTTCAACATATCAAAATACCAATATTATTGCAACTTCAATTTTATAACACTTTCTATAATATATTTCAGGCATTGACTGCTATATTCGTTGGTATAATACTGGGAATAGTATGGGGCGTGATTGCTGACATTTTGCCAGACCAAAATGATTCCCACGCACCGACAATCCGAAGCGTGCACATTTTATTTGGGGGAATCTTTTTCACGTATGCGAGTGGATTTTTTGGCTGGGGTGGAGTATGTAAGTACATAGTTGTACATATAATTCAAATTAAATCACTAAATATAACAATCTAATATATCAATTTCTCGTTTCACGTGACTGATTTTCATGTAATTTTGTATGCATATTGAGAAGGCCAAAGAATCGGCTACTATCTTTTTTATACCCCTGAGGGATAAAGGTCAACCACCGTTAACATTTTGTTGCTATAACTTTTTTATTATTTGTGATGCAAAAATACATATAACCGTAAATTTTGACTTTTTTATCACTTTCTTTATAAGGATATTAGCCATTGATAATATATGTGGCAAAATGTTTGCCGTAGTTAGGTAGTAGCTATGTTATTAGAAAGCACTTTTATATATTAATAACACAATGTAATAAGATATTATAATAAAATATAATAAAAGAGCGTCATCGTCATCATCAGCCCATTTAAGTCCACTGCTGGACATAGGCCTCCCCCAAAGACGCCCACCCGCTGCGATCTCGAGTGATCTGGATCCAGCGGTTGCCCGCGACCTTCGTTAGATCGT
>DWCF01007537.1:0-10535 GCA_018230265.1 Delias oraia
GCATTGGTTGTGTTGCCGGCTTTTTCACGCCGCTTAAGCGGCACTTTTAAGGGCCTCTGGTATTCAACCTATGCGCGGAATGTGCCGCGGTTGGTGATGAGCGGCGGTGTTCTCTTGCTATATAGGAGATCCACCTGCTCCGTTGTACACTATATTATAAAAAAACACATATCTATGTTAAATATAATACGCATTCTATGTTTTGCTGAATGAGTGAGAGTACAGGGGACGCTACCGCATTATCTGATATATAAAATAATTTGACTTCAATAGAAAAAAAATCACGATAATTTTCACTTTTGTATTTGTTTTAGTTTTTTTTTGATTTTATCTATTGATTTTTTTCCTGTTTATAAAATTTTAAGTTTAGAAAAGCATACATGCTTGCTAGACTACAGTCTATTTACATATTTTTTGCGTTGCCGGCTTTTAGCAATATGCCTTTATTTAGATTTACGTTAACAATATTTTTCAAACTTCTCAATAAATATAACTATTTCTAGACAACTCCCTATTTATCTTCGCATTTGCTTGAATTGACCACTAATTGTATAAGTTTACGATGCTAGTTGATCAACACAGATTGACGTTTGAATCAGTCCGAACTGGTAACAGTTCAATTTGTCGAATGTTTATGGAAAATACAAAAGCCATTTAATAGTGACATTAAATCAATTTCAACGTAATTATTTATATTACACGGAATGATAAATCGTGGCGCAAATGTATACTGGAATGGAATCCATATGCGTAAAGTGACCTCAGGATAGACCTCAAACGCGATGATAGGACGAAGGTCGTTGGCTAATATTAGAGGCGAATATCTGGATGCTGTAAAGAATGAAATTAGTCGAGAGAAGCCTACACCATCATATATAGAATATAGATAAATGATTTTACGTATTATTACTTAACAACAGATTTAAAATACCATCCAAAAGAATGCACATTTTGTCTCCACAGTTTCACAACTTTAAATTTTCAATGAATATTCACGACAAGGTACAAGAAAAAAGTTAGTTTTAAGCTAGTTCTTAAGTAAACGGCATGTAGGAGACACAAAAGGGTCCGAAATTGCTGGTGCTAAAGTTTCTGCGTTCGGTTATCACGAGGAATACTAAAACATCCTCTTGAAAAAGTTTTTACTATAAAAAGTGTGAATAAAGAACTAGACGCGGCGTGAAAACTGTTAACAAAGCCATATGGACTAAAATATTTGTCTCTATCTACATCTTAGTATAGAAAACGTCAAAATAGTAAATAAATTCTATTGTGTGTAGTTTTCTTTTTTTTGTTAAATGGTCTTATTGAATGATTAAAGAATTTTCACTTGCAGTAATATAACATCTATGTTTGTAACAGTTTTTTCTTTTCGTCGTTGTCCAGAATTTTAAATGGCCAAGTAATTTTAACCGTTGCATCTGATATCCGCATAGCTGTAAAATTGCTTTAGTTTTTTATGGTATAGCGAGCATCGGAGCAGGCTGGTCTCTATGGTTAGAGATTCCCGCCGCAGTTAGACAACCGCGATTCGATTGTATTGCCGGCTTTTGAAGATGCTTAAGCGGTATAATTTAAACCTCCAATATCATTACTCACTCAGTGAAACACAGTACGAGAACTGTTTCACACTGGTATTCTGTAAGCTCGTGGTATCACTTCGGACAAGCCGGCCGCATTGTTAGCTCAGCATATACATAACCAATGCGTGGACTGTGACGCGGTTGTCCGTGGGTGTCGGTGTTCTATTATCCTATAGGAGACTCACCTGTTCCGTTGTACGTTATACCATAAAAAAATAATTAATTATATACGGTTTACATACATCTATTAGATATTAATAATACGTGCTACGGGGTGATAATGGTCTACAGATACTAGAATACGGAATGCGCATAATCATAAATTATGTTGGAAAAATTCTTGTGAAGCCGTTTAGAGTCGGGTGAATGAACATTTTTTTACTTTGACTGCGGCGCTTAAGTAAATGCGATGTTTATTCAGTTGATCTGTCGCATTAAAAATTCACCTCAAGTTCTTTATCTGCATAGAAATGGAATAAGAAAACTGAATAAGAAAAAAAATGTTGTGAACTCTCCATTTGCAACAAATATAATGTTTTTAGTAGAAGAATTAAACATTATTAGTAACAAAATATTAATAATGAAAATTTATTATAGCGAAGATTACACTTGCAACGCATTTATAAAAAAATATTGTTTCCATGTTGCTATAAGTAAAAGAGGGCACCTTCAAAAGAGATTGATAGAAGATGTAGCAGGACGTGGAAAAAAGAGATTATTTATTATTATTATTTATTATTATTATTTATTATTATTATTTATTATTATTATTTATTATTATTATTTATTATTATTCTATAGCGAACAACGGAGCAGGAATGCGCCAATGAAGCATGCGCGGAATGTGGCACGGTTGTTCATGGGCGGCGGTATTCTCTTACCATATAGGAGACCCGACTGCTCCGTTATCCGCTATTGAACAAAAAATATATTATAAGTTGCTCTTAAATACGTTCATCAAATATATATAACAGATGTGATATATATAATTCAAATTTGTAATTTAAAAAGTAAACTGACGTTTTCCTTGATTTTCACGAGCCGTAAAAAATGAGCCCAAATATTTGCTTATATCTCCCTCTTGGTATTGTGTAAGTGACAACGGACCGGATCGCGTGGATATTAAAAACTTGGTAATTTCAAACGTTTAGGCTTTATAAAAACACAATAACAGGCAAACAATACTTGCTCGTTTATCACTAAATATTTGACGTGCCGTCAAGACGTGATTTATTAAAAATTATATCCAAACTGTCCTACGAACGGTTAATATTATAACTCTAACAATGTAAGTAAAAGATTAATTTTCATACGGCAATAGCGGCAAACAGGCGGAGCCTTGCTGGAGCATAAGCTGATGCGCAGATTGGGCCGGCTCCGCCTAGGTGATAACACGGACTCACAGATTACTCAGTATGATACGGTACTTGTATTGTCTTTCGCAGAGTGAGTGAGGATATCGGAAGCCCTCAAAAGTGCCGCTTAAGCTGCGTAAAAAGCCACATCGCGGACTGTGGAGCGGTTGTTCATGGGCGGCGGTGTTCTCTTAACATATAGAAAACCCACCTGCTTCGTTGTCTGCTATACTATAAAAAAGCGGTCCGTTGTGAGAGCCGCGGGTGCGTTACCGGCCTTCAAGAACCCCCAAGTCGTATTGGTTTGGAAATACACCCGCTGGTAGCTGGTTCCACAGAGCGGTCGTGTGCGGCAACAAAAGACTTAAAAAAGCGCTGAGTTGTGGAACGACAAACATCAAGGTGATAACGATGAAAAATTTTCAACTTTTTTTTATAATTTATTCTTACAGATCGATATCTCTTATAGATACCTGTTCGCAATCTTTTACTAATTAGGGTTATTAGGGTAGGTATCTACTTTTGAATACATCTAAGGAATATTATATAGTTTGAAAAGTCTTGTCAACAATAATGTCTAAATTTACTCTTCGCATTTAAGTGAAGAACCTTTTGCTCAATTAATGAGTGAATAATTAAGAATACAAAGAATGAATTCTTTTACATTTATAGGAATAACCAAAATTATTAAGAATTTTGAGATAAGATCTCTGATTGAAGTTTATACTCTACGCCAGCGTTTTCGAATCTGTGGTCAATGGACCCTTGGCGATCCGCGTTCATTAAATGGGGGTCCGCGGTTGCATCTCTGGACCGCATATTTAAGTATTTGTATTTGCTAATAATATCTAAATTAATACCTAATCTAATTATTATTGCTGTTTATGGGTCCGTGGCTGAAATAGGATGGGGATCGCTGCTTTTCGCTGATTTTACAGGGCATCAACTATTCATCAGTGTTCAAATAAAATTTATTTCTCTCTGAAAATGAGCAACAAAATTCCCACATCAACGTTTTTCCTCTGTATAATGAACTTTTTAAATTAAACGCGACATCTCTTTTAATATAAAAAGTCGCTCGCGATATTTCACACGCTGATAATTTAATCATGAGCTTTGTATTTAGTCTTTAACCACAGTTTGGCTTAAATTTGTCTGTTTGTATGCTTTAAAGTTACCTATAATAATAGTAGAGATCTCTTTTAAATAGTTATGGTATAATTAATGAATATATTTTATGAAGTTTTTTTTATTCTATAGCGGACAACGGAGCAGATGGGTCTCCTATATGGTAAGAACGAACACCGCCGCCCATGAACAACCGTACTAAAGTCCACGCATTGGTTGTGTTACCGGCTTGTTTACGCCGCTTAAGCAGCATTTTTAAGGGCCTCCGATATCCTCACTCACTCGCCGAAATACAGTACAAGTAACGTTTCACGCTGACTATTCTGTGAGTCCGTCGTATTACTTCGAACGAGGTGACCCAATTAGTGCTTCAGCATATGCTTCAGCATGACTCTCCCACAGGTGCGACACTATTAAGACACTCTTCCGGCCATTGTCAAGCGCTTCCAGAGACCAAATAAATTATAAATTTAACTACAATCGTCCGGACTAGGATTCGAACCCGACACCTCGAGCTTCATGGTACACTTAAAACCATTAAGCTACGAGGATCTCGAGAATTACTAAAATTGCGCACGGTATTACAAAAAAGAAGTTGGTAAATTTGTTTTAAATTATAAGGGATTTAATACTACGTATGAAAATCGTAATTTTTGATTAAAAGGTCAGAAAATCGATATTGATATTTAATATCATAAACCAACATATATTACCCAGCGAAGGAAGCGGTCAAAGGGTGACCGAAGATTAATATGCGTCATCATAAATCTGTTGGCTACTGAATTTATGTTAACATGATTGAGTAATTCGTAATTATGGTATATTCACATAATGTTCATATCTGGGACATTAAATTGTAATAGTGTTACAAGTTACACACTCACACACTCAATATCTCATAGAATACTCAACGTGAAACCGTACTTGTACTGTATTTCACTGTGAGAGTGAGGATATCAGAGGCCCTTAAAATGCCACTTAGAAGGCGTAATAAGCCGGTAACACAACCAATGAGCGGACTGTGGCGCGGTTGTCAAAGGGAGGCGGTGTTCTTTTATCATATAGAAAACCCACCTGCTGCGTTGTCTACTATGCTATAAAAAAATTAACCAATATTGAATTTAAAACATTTCTTAGAGTTATTCCTTATCAACTAATCTTATTTTAATGAGAAAATGGAGAATAAAACATTAACCCAAAACATTATTTTAACTTAATTACACACAATTACTAAACAGAAGTGAAGTAATTAAAAAAAATTGTTTCATTAGGCTTCTTAATATATATGCCATTAAAGTTGAAAAATTGATGTCATAATTTGTCTGGAGAAATAAGATGCCTATTTTAAGTGGATAACAGTCCAGAGAAATATTGTTTAGAAGTGATTTATTTCAAAAGAATATAAAAACTTGATTGAAAAATATTATTTATATATTTTTTGTATATAAAATACAGAAACTTGTGACGTTTAACACTTAAAACAATTAATAAAGATTATTTACTAGTAATAATTCAATAATTCATGCTTATTTTATTGATGGCCTGACAAGAATGAATTGGAAATGGCGAAAATGTATGAGATTATTTTATTGTTTAGCAAGCAACGGAACAGGTGGCTCTTCTATGTGGTAAGAGATCACTACCGCACCCGCCCATGGACAAACGCACCATAATCCGTACCTTGGTTGGGTTTCAGGCTTTTTACATCACTCTAGTGGTAAAATTTTCGCGGGCGCAGTTTAAGTATTGTTTTACGCTAGCTTTCTCTCAGTCCGTGGTTTCACTTTGGACGAGCCGTCCCAGTTAGTGCGTCAGAATTTACTTCCGCGTGGATTTTACACGGGTAAGACAGTATACAGTCATCTGATAATTTACATAGTACAGCCACGTATATTTGCAGGATCTTTTTATACTGTGTATTTAAGTATATTGTCGTTTTAACATAGCCACAACCGGTTCAGTAAACACATGAATGTGTAAAAAATGAAATTTACAAGAAAAATGAAGTGCGCAGAGCAATTTCCCACTGAGATCGAGGTAATAGCGTATTCGGATCTAAGAGTAACGAATTTTGGAGAGCCATAAAATTATAATTAAAAATCCACATCGATATATATATTTATAGTATAGTAGTAACGGAGCAGGTGGGTCTCTTATATAATAAGAGCACCACCGCCCATGAACAACCGTTCCACAGTCCGCGCATTAGTTGTGTTGTGTGGTCATTTGTGCATTGTGTGTAGTTGCCGGCATTTTTACGTCACTTAAACTGTTTTAAAGACATCCGATATCCTCACTCACTCAGCGAAACACAGTATAAGCACCGTTTTAAGTAGGTACAACTACCATTTCACGGTGAGTGTCTGTGATTTCCCTATAAAATAGTAATAATAAAATTATATTAAATTAATATATAAAATTGTATAGAGAAGAGTGTCCTTACTACAATAACCAGTTAATGGTCAAGACATTTTCTGTTTTATGACCGTTTGTAAGTACTATTTCGTAGACTACTAAATACTGATTCAAGCCACTAAAACTACGTAGGTAATGTTGTACTAAAATAAAGCTGTCAGTATTTACACTACAGCACTTACTTACATAGCTGTCTTAGGCTTTAACAATAAGCAATTAAGTTGAATTAGTTATTATATTATTATATAATCATCATTATCATTTAAGCCGCAAAACGTCCACTGCTGGACAGGCCTCCCCTTGGACTTCCATGAATACGTATCGGAGGCATCCAACGTCTTCCGGCGACTTTTATAAGGTCGTCCGACCACCTTGTGGGTGGATGTCCCACGCTGCGTTTGCCTGTCTGTGGTCTGCACTCTAACACTTTTCAGCCCCATCGGCCATCATTCTATTATTATTATATAATAATTATAATTAATATATTGTTATAATTTTGTGTTGCATTATACAAAAAAATATAATTATAAAGAATTTATTATAATTTTTATTACGCTATGCTCTTCTAGAGTTACAAATGATGCACTATATGTATGTTATATATTATACATTAATAAAAATACTGCTGTAAACCATATCCATTTTTTCACTACATACAGCTCTTAGTACTGCGGTCGCCAGTGACTGGGTTCCGTAGGAGAAAATTGCAACGATCTTCCCTCCTCTGCTTGTTTTAATTTAAAATTTGAGCTGAAACTACTTTTATACAAGATCTCGACGGAAATGTCTAACTAAATTGTTATAACAAACTATGGTTCATAGAATAAACTAAATCGGCTTAAAAATTCTTATTTAACAACTATGAAACTATATTTTAAGGATTTTTAACTTTACCTTAGTGTTTTATAATTATTATAGAATAATTTCAGTTAATCTATTTTATAAATCATTATTTCACAAACACTCACGTCTATAGTGAAGAAAAATAAATTCAATATCAAATCTATGAACCATTTAACTACTGTGACAGTTGATCGTCCATGTGAAAAGTCAATCGAAATCCTTTGGTTCTTGACTAACAGCTCAATAGCTCATACGTACGTTTGGAAGTAAATCAAACAGCTTGAAGCCGGGAATTTGGCTGCTTTAGCTAAGAGACTGGGAACAGCTCGACGGTAATACTGAAAAATGTATTCATTTCTCAATGAAATGCATCTGGCCACGCTCCAAGCGACAAGAATTCGTCTGTCACATTTTTATTGTATTCTGTGGGATTTACTGTGTTGCACTGTGACTTTTTTAAATCTATTAACTAGTATTTTATCATTACGTAAGTTTGAACACTTTATTAAATATATTAATATCCCTTACTAATAAAAATGTGGCTCGAATCATTTAAATATCAAAAAGAATATAACCATTTCGGTTCCAACAAAACTGGTCAAAAATTATAAAAATAATTTATCTATACCCACATACTGCATTTTCATGTAATAATAAATAAATTGTAAAACAGAGTTTCAGCATTATATATCTTTTTAAAGAAAAATATTATTATATACTAATGTTATTACAATGCCTATATTGTAAGTGATAAAAATTTATATCAAATAAGTTTTATAAACAAAACAATAATAATAATGATTTTTATATCCGAAGAAGTAAATAGGTCAGAGCAAGCGGTCAGCACGGCGCGATATTATTTGATTACCGCCAATGCTCGTAAAAGGGCACTTCGAGAAAGCCTTGTGTAAAATCACATTATAACTGATAAAATATACGAGAAACAATTTCACAGATCGGCTATAGATATAATATGTAATGAGATTTTTCATAACTTTTAAAGTACACAGTGCGGTTTTACAACTTCTGAAAACTTCTTTTAAACTTTACTGTCCCCAAGCATGTTATATTTATCCAAGGATTAGTTGCAATCGCAAGTAATCGCATATTATATACACATAATTCAACGTTTATCCTTAAACAATGATAATATGAATTTATATCCGTATTTCCTAACGTTTTCAATTATTCTATTACGTTCTTTCTAACCGTGTGTTTTCATCTATTAAGTATATCATAAAACACATTGTTTAAGCGATAAAGTTGGATATCATGAAGTCCACTTGCGGAGAATAGAACAAGTATTATTGACCTTTATACAATACAATTCAAATGTGAGCCTTTCACTTCGATTGCATATTTTTTATGAGTTCAATTAAAGTATTCTATTTGCACCTACAAATGCCACTTTTTGTTTACCTGTATACTTAACATTATATATTGCATAGTAGCTTTTATGATAACGTGTATAAAGTCTACAATTCTTTGTATTTCAAACAAGAACTCCAAATGGTACATTTTGGATGCAACCACCATTTTTGTTCTGCAATTTAAATTTCATAGTTTTTAAATAAGCGACCCTATTACGATTGAAATAGAGCTCCAATAGACAGGTCGTAAATAAACAAGTGTGTTACTAAACTTGTATTGTAGATAGAACAGATAGAGCCTAAAGCTAAGCTGTGGTCAGGCGCCTTTGACGGTTTAGTGCGATAATTTGCATTCTAACCGCAGCTTGCGCGTTACAGCTTCATTCTAGATTAAACAAGCATTTTATGCCGTTTTAAATAATTAAATCGTTTCGATTCAGTAAACTAGGTGTATAATTCTAAATCGTTGTTTATTTTTGTACATAAAGCTTTGAGAAATGCAACAAAGTTTGTCATATTAACTTATTACCTTTTAAATTGTGACTATATAAATCGCTTTTATTATATTAATAAATAGCGATAAAACTATTAATTAAACTAATATATATTAAATATAAATGATAAAATAATAATTTAAATAAATGATATTAAGATTGTTACATTTTTTCATAGTCAAATCTTTTTGAATCGACTGCTTTTTGGATCTTTGGAGTTTCATGTAAACTACAAGCAAGTAAAGTTAATTACATTAAGAATCAGCAATTCTTCATCATTAGAAATAGCTTGAAACATTTCTTTCGTTGTCATTTTGCAAAGTTACAAACTCGAAGTAACAACATTAATCTTATTAAGAAACAACATTCATCAGTGTTTCTGAAATATGAAAAGTTACGCTTAAGAAAAAAGATCCGAATTAAAATGTGACAAAGTTTGTCAAAGCGAAATCTTAAAGTTCAAGGGTTGATCATTACGCCTTTGTCATGTTTTCAAGTCATTCGGTCACAAAGGAAGTTCAGATAAAAGGAATGAAGTAATGTATAATATAATTTATAATATTTTCGTATAACAATACTTAAAAGTAATGAAATTGTTAAATCGAAGAAAATAAGTTGAGAAATGTAAATGAGTTGTTAATATTTGAGTTAATAAATAAATTAAATTATTTTATTGAATTTGTAATTCTTTGCCGCTATAAAATACAGCCTAAATTCGTCTAACTTTTTGTGAAAGAATTTTATTTTATTATATTTACCCGTGAGATAGCCATGCCGAAGCATATGCGGACTCACTAATTGGGCCGGCTCATCCGAAGTGATACCACGGACTCACAGAATACTCAGCGTAAAAGTGTACTTGTACTGTGATTCACAGGGTGAGTAAGGATATCGGACACCCTTAAAAGTGCCGCTTAAGCGGCGTAAAAATCTGGCAATACAACCAATGCGCGGAATGCGGCGCGGTTGTTCATGGGCGGCGGTGTTCAATTGCCATATAGGAGACCCACCTGCTCTGTTATTCTCTGTAGAATATTTTTTTTAAATATAAACTTGAAATTTTTCAGATTTATTTCAAGTAAATTAATTAAATTATTGTATTTTACAATGATAAGATTGAAGGAATTCATAAAATACATAATATTTTCTTTTAAATATAAGATATAATTGTTTGTATTGGTCATAGGGAGTTATTTGACTTAATAACCACGCTTGGCAGGCGGGTTGGTGATCGCAGAACATCTGCTGTACTCGAAAGGGCGCTGCTGCGCACCCTCCGGTGAAGTGTCCTTTAGTCGCCTCTTACGACATCCCATTAGGAAGACTGGGAGTGGTACTATTCTGATC